>JAJJMC010010218.1:3640090-3695008 GCA_023531435.1 Papaver californicum
AAAAACTCTGTAAGATAACTAAGAGACTTAGACATGATGGAACCATCAGTCGATACACGAAAAACGGCTATTCCACCTCGTATAATGAAGGATATGCTCCACTCCACTTTTTAAAGTTTGCCTCCTTAGCACAGAAAAACAGAGCATCCTCAACCTACTTACCAGGAAAAAGGGGTCACTTCTTTGAAATATTAATTGGGTACTCTTACTAAAATCTAAATAACATCAAAGTGTTGCAACTCGCAGAAAGAGACCCCCTAATAAAGAAAGGAAGGCGACTTGACTATAAGTCGGATCCTTCCGTGAGCAGTAAGTAGCAGATCTCCTCTTATTTTTGGAAAGCAGGTGGAATTCTTTAAGGTCGGTAGATCCGGTCGAGGTTGGTGGAAGTCCCGACTACTATCCACACCATGTTAATAGTACGAATAATATCTATTTTGAAATTCAGTCGGATATTCATTATATTGGTCCTCATAATACCAGTTCGACATTTTCTAACAAAAACTTCCTAATATATTTACAAAAAAAAAAAAACTCTAAAAATAAATCCTACCAGAAGGGGTTCTAAACAAACACAAACAAGGCCGACTCAACCAAATCAAACCTACTGAATCTAGCAAACAAAAAGCATGATGACTCCACTTAGATTGTTTTTAGACCAGCTTCTATTCTTCCAAAAGGCAACTAGTTACAGTTTTAGAAAATCTCTTAGAACGATCCGAATTAGATTAAGTCGAATAAAAGCAGGATAAACTCTAAAGAGCTTTGATAACCCTGCCTCTTTGGCAACGTTTCCTTGGGTTACAAGGCAGCTCGAATCAACTTAAAATAATCTTCCTGAACTTTAAGTTAGGCTATCAAAGTAACCAATATAGTCATTTTGAATGATTTTCCAATAAACTTGATACCCTATCGGTCTTCTTTCTAGTCAAATTTTAAGGATTGAGTTCGCGTTAGGTAACGTGTTCCTAAGGAGGGCAAGAAGGAAACGGTGATGAAATTCGAGTCCTTATATTATATGGCCAGTCCTTGCCCTTTACTAGAAAATAAATTTGTACTCAGTTCCTCAACATATATGCATACGAAGGAATACAGTAAACCCACTTACAGAGGATTCGTGGGTTGATCGAGTTTTACCTCCCGTACAAGACAGGGGATGAATCGATTGTAATCGACTCAGACCACCGACTCCTGTGTCAGTCTACGAACCCGAGGGGCCGAGACAATATCGTAATTGTCGTCCTTCCCTGTTGCAGTTTATATTTAAATACCCTTTCGTAGATTTTAAAAATAATAATAAAGTTCAAAAGTTCAAAGTCCGACAATAAGAAGAAAAAAAAACAGAAAAATATCTAAAATAATAACAAAAATAATAAAAAATTCCTAATATAGTTTTCTAAAAAGAAAAAGAAAAATAAAAACCCTAAAAAAATTAACTAAAAAAAAGTCTTGTCTTCTTTTTCCATTTTTTTCGATTTGTCTTTGACTCCAAGTCTGTAATCAATCAATATAATCTTTGACTCCAATTTCTTTTTGACCCAAAACGTGTAATACAAAGAAAAATACTCAAAAACGTAAAATAGAAAAAAATAAAATAAAAAATAAATAAAAAAATAAAAAATAAAATAAAAATCTAACTAAACTAATTAACCTAATTAAAACTAAAAACAAATCTAAAAAAAAGTTCGCGTAGGCGGCGGCAAAAACTGATAGTTATATAGTTGTGGTAAGAAAAGGTTTCAAACTGTCGAACTTGTGAAGATTGATTTTAGATTTAATAAATTAATTTTAAACTAAAAATATACACATAATATGAAAATAATATTCACAAATTATGAGGTTATGGATTTCACCATTAACCACTTTTAATTGGTTCCAAAAATAATAATTCTACACATTCTAACTCAAATAAGTGACCCTAAGGTAGATTTTTAAAATATATATTGTAAATCACAAGCATGACTCATCAAAATCTCTAAGTCCCAACATAAACCATCAAATAAAATCATAATCAATTAAGAAAAAAATGTAATTTCAATTAAAAGTAAATGCAAAAGTCATCAAAGAATTAATAAAAGTTACCAATTAATCATGGATAAATGATTTCCTCCTTGACTCAGTGATGGGCTTTAGCTCATCCTGCTTAAAACACCCTCAAAAGATTGGTACATAGCTCAAAGTGTTTACAAAGGATGAAAAAGAGTGAAAGTAATGAAAACAACGAGTTTGCAACGGTTATAAGCGTTAAGACTCACTGTTACAGAGGGAAAAGTGTTTAACTGAAGATAAACGTTGCAAATGAAGATAAATGTTGCAAAGTTAAAAGCTTTAGCAAAAGAAACTCTACAATCGACTTCTTAGTTATAGTACATCAACCATAATCTCCAAATCTCTCGAATATCTTTCCTTGTTAATGGCAGATCGAGATATTTTATTTTCATCACTTCGGTGATATTTCATGTGATACTTTCGGCCTGTTGTTGCCAACACGAGATAAGTCTTTGATTCTGTTTCCTTCCCTGGTGAAATTCTCTCTTTATTCTGTCCTAATCTTCATTTGATTTGATTCAAATGTTGTTCAAGATTCGATATATTGAGAAGATTAAATTCCAGCCAAGTTTGCATATTTGAATTTCAAAAGGTGGGTGCCTTGAACCAAAGAATATGTACTTTTATCAATTTTGGGTGTCTTTATCAATTCTGAGTGCCTTTATAACTTTTCGAGCCGATTTTTCCATAATTATTTATTTCCCAAATATACCTATAAATACATAAAATAACATAATTAGTACACAATCGAGCACTATCAATATAAAGAATTGAGACAAATCAGACATAAAAATATGTCTATCAGAGTTTACCATATCAAATTACTAAACGGAAAGCAAAACAAAATCAATAGAAATCACAGGATCTTGGTTTACTCATAACAACAAACAATACACGAAGGTTCTCTTGAAATCCCTTTGTAAGAACTGACCAAGTACATGATTAGAGTATGAAAATAAAATAAAACATAAAAAATATCCAGTTTAATAGGAAGACAAATCAACAAATTTCTAATCAGCGGCCTAGCCACTAAATCAACAACTACATGTGAAATTATTACTGCATAGCACTAAACTACTGTTCAAGTGGCCAAGTCTAACTCTTCTATTTACATGTCCTCGTGCTGGACCTTAATCAAATAATCTTAAGATGAGATGTGATCATTAAGCAAGGTCTACTTCCCAAGATGGGGAGGAATCTTCAGTGTCCTCCGTGGGTTCCTCTATTCCTTTAAAAGAAGCATTTTAAAATCTGCTTCCCAACAAACACACACAAAAAAAAAAAACCATTCCCATATGCAAAACTTAATGTTAAAAAGAAGTCAAAAAAACAATAAAATTATGTAATTCAAAAGTAATTTCAGAAAAAAGACATTAAATACGTTGATTACCTTTGGTTTAGGTGAAGAAGATCCATTGAAGGTGAACAAGTTGAAGAAGGACCACAACTTAGAACAAAAGGGTTTCCTCCATTTTTATTCGAATTACCCATTGCTGTTAAAGGCAAAGCTGCAACAGGTGCGATAGTGTTGGTGGCGGATTTAACCAAACCATTACTATTGCCAGTGGAAGCAATAGTAATACTGGATGAAGTGTTCTTAGTAATGACGGGTATAACATAATATGAATTCTATCTGTCAGGACTACAACAATCAATTTTTATTCTTGAGGCAGTTCCCTCTAATTCCATTAATGAATCGAAAAGGTCCGGACTGGTTGAATGTAAACACAGAGTTTCCGTCGTAATAAGTTACAATGGGTGTCACTGTATTGCACTTTGTGTAGTCGATATTGTTTATATACATCACCAAGTCATTATCTGGATGGTAAACGTATACAACAACATAAAACAGAGAGTAATTAATGGAAGCAGAATATGAATTCATATGTAATATGAAGGCATTTTAGTTTGAGCTATAAAATCATTTCATGCATTATTAAACCAAAACTAATGATTTCAAACGGTAGATAATAATATTATTACTTTGGATGATTGGGGAAATAGATTGAACATATGTGGCTAATCTAGCTGAGGTTGGTAAAACTTTGTTAACTAATTTCCATATAAAGATGAATTATCGATATAGCTGAATTGACTATATTTTATGCCAAGGCATGATTGAGGTGTTATTAAAAAGTTGAATCGAGTTTGAATGACCTTATCTCGGCTTATCGTAACATTTGTACTACGTTGTGTTCCTCCATATTCAGAAATGTTCTAAAGCGTCACCAAGAGCAATGTAGAGTGGACTTGCACAAAACCTGGGTAAAACATATTGAAGCAACCTGACATCTTATATTCGTCCGCCAGTGATTAAGAAACTGCGTTAGCAGTTAAATTTATAACTATAATCTCTGATTAAGATTACGTGAGCCATGCCAAGTAGATGCAGAAAAATCGAACATCGGTAGCACATCTCATTATCTCTGGTCATCTAAATTTCTTCACCCACTGGTTGCACCAGTTAGCACAAAATCTCCCGAACAAACTCAATTCCGTTCCACTACAGATTCCAAGTATTCACCCCTTAATTTGAACCATCGATTCAATTAATTTCAATCCCTTGGAACCTAGTTTTGCTGCTGCCAATGACCTCTACTGGGAAGACGAATTCCTAATATGATTTAACCACAGACCCACTTCCCTTTCTCAAAAACAACAACCATTAGAGACAATCATGGACTACATAAAGAAAAAACCCCAAAATTTGTTGTTATTATCCGTCTAAACACCACTGCCTTCAATTAAAATTAACCTACCGGATACTTAAATCAATGATAAGATTGGTGGGAACCAATCACATACAACTTACTCAAATTGCAGATCCCTTAATCAAATATTTTCTTTTTCTAATACATCTCCGATTTCAACACAAAATACCCCTAAAAATCTGCGCTAACAACCACCACTACTTGCATTGGTTTCAGCCATTAGCACACTTGATACCCTGAATTGAAACTGATCCTCAAGCACTGCATTTACGAAAAGAAAAAGAAATGGTTCTGCGGCAGAAATGGAAGATGCCGGGAAGAGTAAAAAGAATAGCTAATATTAAGTTGTTAGGGTTATGAGTCAATGTTTAATCCGAACCGTTGAATGATAGGACTCAAAGCATCCACTTTCCATCAGAAGTGTAAGAGGGAAGTCTAAAAAGAATCGGTAGTGTTAAGCTGTTCTAGGATTGCCAACGGTATGAGTTTATGGTTAATCCGACCGTCGAATATCAGTACCCAAAGCCTCCACCGTCCATCAAAAATGAACGTTAGCCACCGTAGGTTAGCATAACCCGGTACATTTAAATAATTGGTATAAAGGTGGTGTAATTTATTTTATTCCGATCAGCCATTTACGTGAGGAGTTTTTATATCCTAAAACAACTCAGCCAATCTGATACTACCATGTGTACCTTTCAGAATCACTAATGCCCAAACCTCCTCTTTCGGCCAATAATGATAGTGGATTTCATTACCATTTAAAACCGGGAAGCGAATACAGTTTTATGATTTAAGGGAAAGATAGTTATATATGCCATGCCATTAAAATGTCTAAACGATTTTAGTCAAAGGATAGAGCTTAAACTTAAAAAAGGGGTAATGTCTACAAACCTGGTTAGAAGAATGGACATCAGTCTCCTACGGATATATCTGCCACCTGCTCAACCCGACTCGGCCTGATAAGGTTGGGTGATAATTTCCATCACCCATCAGCAGCGGATCGGTTGACCGGTGAGGCCGAACTCAACGTGCCCGATCCATTGTGCACCCCTAGTAATGGATACTCATTGACAGCCGTAACTGGTCCAAGTCCAACCATAATGTGCAATTTTCTTTGTTCGCTTCTTAAAAGACCAAATGAAATGTAAATTGAATAGATATAAAACCATTTCTTTACTGAGATTCAGAAAACAAAATAATACAAATTTCACACCTCACTCAAATACTTATTTGGGAAAATAAAAAAACATCAAAAGCAGGTTTCAATCTTTCATCCTCTCGTCACTCACTTAATGGTTCACAGCATTGCATTTCAATCTAACCTCTCCGTCGACATTACTCTTAACTCCAACATTTCCAAGTTTAACCATTGAAGCAGCAAAATCCTTAAAAAAGAACTTCTCTTCTCTGGCAAAGGATTCAACAATCCACTTTGTCCTATAATCCTTGAGCAACGACTGATCCGATCCGAACACACCCTTTCCTGCGACAACTTGCTTGTAATAATCATTATCGAACTTCGACGAAGTAGTATCCAATAACTGCCCTGCACTTGAATTCCTATGTTTGGGGCAACTCTTTCTTAGGCTCTCAGCAAATGCGCTGTTCAAGGTAGGATCTACGTCGAGCTTGGAACTGAACTTACGAAGTCGAGATTCAAATGAGGAGCAATGTGAGAAACCTAAAGTGTGTCCACCTGATAGAGCAACCAAGTCCTTGATTCCTAGTCCTCTCTTGGCAAAGCTTTGAATGAGTTGTGTTATGTTAAAGGTAGGAGCTGGTAAGTTTGATTTCGTCTCTGATGCTTTGGAAATTTTACCATCTTTTCTTCCTTTTAGAACCTCCCATTGTGGACCTCCAGACTGCAATTTAAAACCTTATGTTAGTTAGAGAAAAATAGAGAAGTTATGAACATTTAGGCGCAACAGCGCATGCACGAGGTTATACCTGAGTTACTACATCTCTTGCGGCAACAGCAATGATATCAGCACAAGAAACGGTTCTTGGACAAGCTTTTTCCAGCTTAGCTTTGGCCTCCTCAATTACGTAAAATGACCGTATCGAGATGTTTGGTGGACCGTCTTTCTCAGCTTTGTTACCTGGAGTTGAATCTACTAGTATTGACGCATCACAGCCCTAAAACATACCAGCATAACATAAACCAAATCAAACACAATTTAATTACAAAATCCAAAACATAAAAGAGAAAAAAATTCAGATGAAAGAGAGAAGACATAATCACATACAAATATGTATTACTTACCCTTACGAAGCAGTCATGGAAGAACATACGAAGAAGTCGGGCAGGAACCTTAGGATCATCCAATGACGCATTACCAATCGTCTCTGAGATGATACGTTCAGCTTGTGGGCATGACTTATCGTAATAATGACTATCAAGAACCGAAGTCGATAATGGAATCACAACTAGCAAAAGGAAAACAGCAGTTGCAGATGAATAACCCATAGTTCCCAAATGCTGAATGAGTAATGGAGCTGTAAAGAGATCGCTACAGATTGGTGAGCTAGAAAGAAGTAATAAGAAGAGAGTTAAGGCTTAATATGAATGATGCATGGAACTATAGCAGTATATATAGTAGTTATCACAAACATGAAACTACATTATTTAAAGGTTTAAAATTGGATTTTAAGTGTAATGCTTTGAAGTTACTTATCATATAAAGAAGAAGATAAAACCAACCCCTTTGAAATTAGATGTTTTTGGTGTACTTTGGGATCAAGTATGTCCACCTATAATACTATATATTGGTCTTGTACCTTGTAAGATCATTAAAGTTTGACATGAAGGAATACCTAATTTGGCAAAAAAAAAACAAGTGTACTAAGCTCAGTTTTGTACTGCAGAAGTTTGATAGAAATTATATATTGAAGTTTTTAATGGTTGGTCTAGCAAGATAGATGAAGAGTACGATTGGTGAGAGATGAGGTATTGTAGTAATTGTACTACATTTTGGGTTCCCATCCATGTTTGGTACCTGTCTTTGGAGAAGAAGAAAGGTGAGAAAAGATGGAAATATTGGTGGTTGGGACGTAAGTTAATCCAAGCCATAAAATCAGATTTAAGGGGCAAACTCAAAAGCCCCTTTAAAGAAACTAGCTAGGAACTGTAAGAAGCTTCATTACTAAGGAAAGATACAAGACTTGCATCCTTCCCCACTTTGAAGAGTCAGCTGCAAAATTTGCTGCCCTGAAATTAATTGACCAATGAAGAAAGTGGAGGTGTTGGGTTGATGTGCTAATGCCCACTTAGTTTGTACTTTGTAGCTAAGTTGGGAATATTCTTAAGTCTGAACCCCAATTAACTTTGAGGATAATAAATTAGTAGATCATTTTGGAATTTTTCTTATAAAGCTGTGGCCACATGAACTTGTCATTTAGCTAAAGTTAGTCAAGCATGATGATGTGAAGAGGTAAGCTAAAGAGTCAAGCTAGAGTCTAAATGTAGTACTCACTATTTAACTATCTGAAAAAGCATACTTCAAAACATACTGCAATTCGTAAAAATTATATGTCATAAATCTGAGACAGCTCTTGTTCTTGCACAACTCATGTTGGATGGCTGATATTTTGGACACGAGAGACTCACTTGCCTCGTCTTGTTTAGGATTTCTTCGTATCGTCATCTGACAGCCAGTTGTTTATGAGTTGTCTGTAGAATACAGAGCGGGTGGTTGTCCGGTCGGGAACTGAACTTTCTCGCTGTTGAAAACAGATGCACTAAAAGTTGGAGGAACCATGACAGAAGAAGAAACCTTCAACCTTTTACTTCTTGATAACATGGGAAAACTCTCTTCGACGGGTCCTGGTAAACTCGGACCAGCCACAGGACTATCCATCCAACTCATACACATTTGAGGGTGATCTAAAAATAACCCTTGTTGTTGATCACTGATATACCCATCTGAATCATAACAGCTGGTTCTATTCTGTGGCGAAGATGAGAGCCATCTGATGCACTTCTCGGATGATGATCCAGCATTATTACTCGAGTCTGACACAATTGATGAGGAACTATCCGACTTGATAGAGTAAGGCGCCTCTTCATTATTATGGCCATCAACTGTTATACTATGAACACTCTGAGGAACAATTATACTTGGTTGTACTGATTTACCAATACTAGTACTCTTCATATCAATATTAGCTAGACGATACTGAGGACTTCTAAAATTGAAAATACTAGCAAAAGTAAATTGATCCACTACTCTATAAGTTTTAGTTGATTTATTGTCAGCTGCTCTAGCCATAATGCTTTGAATATTCTTACTTAACTTTGCTCTCGGTGAAGAATAGTTGAGTCCGTTATTATAACTATTATCAGCCGATAATAACCCGCAATCCGAATCTAATATCGGTAATGGTGCTGCGAAATTCGTTCGAGCATTTTCACCTCGTAAGGCTCTTGCCGCTTCATCGTAAGCCCGAGCAGCTTCTTCTGGTGTATCAAACGTTCCAAGCCATAATCTTACGTTTTGTGATGAATCCTTTACCTCCGCAACCCATCTTCCCGAAGGCCTCTGTCGAACTCCGATATATCTTCGAGTCGTTGACGTCTTCGGTGTAGGAGTTTTGGTGGTTGTTATGGTGCTAGTGGTGGCGGTGGTAGTGGTAGTAGACTTCTCCATTAATCTAGAGAAGGACAGAGTGAAATTTTAAGTGTTTATTTCAGATTTAGTGATGACTTAAACTAGAGATATAATAGGCTAAGTGTTGATTTTACATTCTGTAGTAGTGATTTGAGAGTATAAATAAGTCTTAAGTGATTCAGTGCCAAGAACTAAATGAAGGTATATACCCTTTCTAATTATTGTTGTGTTTTGTTTTCTTCTTATTCTTTACTCATTTTTCTTTTACAAATCATCCGTTAGTGTACACTAGTTGTATGTTTTGTTATGGTTTTTAATTTTTAAATCCTAGACCTGATCACTAGATTCTAAATAAAGCTTTATGATTGGATTCCTAGCTAGCTACTTGCTATTAACTAAACCAATTTCTTTCTCTAAACATACAATTGGCTTGGCTTATGAAGAAGAATGTTGTACAACTTATATCATTGGGGCTTTGTATACATTAATTGAAATTCGTTTTAGTTCGTCGTCGAGCTAACTGCATTCTATGATTAATGCCCTTCTTAAGCACCCTCATGTGGTTTGTACATATAAACAGAGGTTCTTGATGATAGAATTGTCTAGCACTGGATTTATCAAGCAACTGCGAATTTAGTGATCCTGATGCACAAACAAAATTTCAGATTGTGATGCTGAATTTGTGACTCTGCCATCTCTACTAAGAAAACATCTCCCTGCCATGCTTCTCATATTACGAGTCAGGTCAACTCGATATTTGACTGAATTAACCCAAAATAAAGTTGTCGCATATGTTTAAAGCATGTGTTAGATGGCTGAGAATCATGGCAGAGCCAACAGAAAGCCGAGCTATGAATAAAATCGCCAACAAAGTTAAAGAGACACGGAGAAAAGGACAGGGGATAGGGCGGCCTGAGCTTATCATTTTCTAGATTTATATAATTTTAAAATCCGGCGGGAAAAGTTTTTATTTATTGAATACTGACGTGGAAGTTGCCGTTGGAGTGTAGTAGTTTGGGAGAGAATGAAAGAAAAATTGGAAGTTTGTTCCCTTTCGGGTATATTTGTTGGTAGGTGACCGGTGATTAAACACTTCATACTCACTTTGGTCTAAGCTCCTCTCTTTGTCTTCCTTCTAGGAATATTTTAGTACCACGTGTATGGAAGCTCTTATGTGCACCACCTTAATCACTTTTGAACAGACGAATATACCTGAAAACACGGCATATCTCCACCAGCAAGAAATAATGTACTTTCTATTATTGTTTGATAAGTATATACTGAGGAAAGAAAATCATTTAATGAGTAAATTAGGATATAAATGATTTTGATTGCAGATTAGCTAAAATAATGACTATTATCTTACTATTAGAGAGATAGTTATTTTGCTTCTAATTTTCATATCCAAATTCCATATTGATTCAGAAGGTTTATGTGATGATATTATCATACTCGGAGTCTATGATTTGCATTTGCACTTTTTAACAGCTCCTCAAGGCTTGTGTTTATGCCTTTATGGGGTATTTTTTGATGATGGAGCAGACCGTTTGGATTTTTGCGGGGAACTGTACCGTTAGATTCCATTCACTTCATTCTGCACTCAAACTAGGTAGAGTTTAGACAAATTGTGGTTTGTCTTCAGCGACATGGGCCCTTTAGGAAATGAATAGTATAGGAGTGCCTCAGGATTACAGGTGGCACGTGCTGGACCAAATAGGAGCCATCTAATAATACAGGGTAAACTGATACCTATAAGGAATATGGGAATAAATAATTTGAGTGAGGCTCAAGTCTCCTTAAAATGTTTTCATCTATACGAGGAGTAGTAATCGGTTGGATAGTGTTTTTTGCTCGTGCTCTCAATTGGAAGAACTCAATAAATTTTTAATTTATTGGGTAATAATAATTTAAAATTTGTCAGCACTATTTTTTTTATTTTAAGAAAAGAAAAAATTAAACTTTAATAGTGATAACATATTTTAAATTTAAATAGGTGGTATAATTACATCTCTGCTGCAGGTACTTGCTTTTTTCTTCTAACTTGCGATGCCAGATTTCATGATAGAATAACATTGTACTACTTTCTCTAACTAGTATGTCAGAATTAAGTTGTTTATTTATTGACTTAAGTATATTTATAGTGGCCAAAGGAGGCCATATCTGTTTTATTTTCTTTTCTTTTCTTTTAAAACTTGGGGTTGTATTAAAAGGAGACAATATTAAAGTGAAAAGGTTGTTATATGTATCAATAAACCGAGACAAGGAGAAAAAATATGAAGAATTTAACTTTTACACTGAAATACTGAATAAGTCGACCTAAATTTCTAACATGGAATCCATTGGATGGGATACTTCTATTTTGACCTTTATCTTTGACTAGCTAAATCATTCCTACAGTGATCAAAACTAGCACAAGCAGAAGATGAGTAAGAAATTTACAGAGGCATACATATCTAGAGAAAAACGCATAACTATCCTCACCTACCAAAAGATTATCAAGAATTGGAGAATAGAATCCTAAACACATAGACGAAATGACTGACAGCTTATGCACCTAGGGGTAAATTAATTGAATTGAAAACTCAGCTCGAGATCCACTTCCACCTTTTTCGTCCATATATATAGTGCGGCGAAGAGGCAGGGGATTGATTCCAACGGGTGAAGGTTGAATTTCATTTTCAAATACCCTTTATGGATGGAGCTGAGATTAAGCTTAGTTATTGGAAATGGCGGTTGGATCAGAAATAGGATTGCTCTAGTTTGTTGGGTCTGCTCACGAAAGTTAGGCCATGTTATGTCGCATAAAATAAACATAATTTGGTATAAAAAATTAAGGTGAATAAACTTCCCATACAAAAAGCACTCCCATATTATTTTTTATAAACAAAAAGTATTTGAAAAATAAAAAATTTAAAAATCTTATTTTCCTTAATAATGATTAAATTTAGTTTTTAGTCTTTTTTAAATTTTCAAAACTGCCCTTCCTTATATACTATATCCGTTTTAAAAGAATTTTTTTTTCGGAAATCATTCTCTTCTTCTCTTTGTGTGTTCTTCAGGCATATTCATTAGCTAATTTTTTTTTTTGGAAATCTTCTTTTTTTCTCTTTGTGTTTCTTCATTCTCTTCTGCAAGATACGATTCCTGTAATCAAATCTTCTCTTCTTCTCTTCGTGATTCCTGAAATTAAATCTTCTCTTCTTCTCAATCTTTTCCAAAAAAGCAGCTCTCTTTTTCACTTGAAGAACATAAGACAAAAACCCAATTCTCGTTTTGGTTTCAGTTTAATCGAAGTACAGAAGACAAAAACTCAGCTTCAGATTTCGTTTCTGTTTTAGTTTAATCGAAGATCAGAAGACAAAAACTCATCAGATCTCGTTTTAATCGAGGAACAGAACACAAGTTACTTGTAGTCCATATTCTTATTCGAGTTTATATTGGTAATTTGATCATATTCTTATTCGGATCAATCTTTTGTTTTAGTTGTATCATTCATCTGATACCAAAATTCAATTTTAATTTTAGAGTTTATGTTGATTATGAAAATCTGATCTATTTGTTTTTATGATTTCTTTTTGTTGATCTTCTTATTCAAGTCTATTGAAAATTCTTATGATGTTGTTGTTCTTGATATTCGTACTACTGAAACCTTTTTTAGTTTCATACTTTTGTCCTGTAGATTAACAAATCTGTTCTTGTTGTTTATGTTTTTATTCAAAAATTTATTGTTGTTGTTGTTTATATTCATACTAGTGAAACTTTTTCTGGTTTATACTTTGTCTTGTAGATTATGGAATCTGTTCTTGTGGTTATATCTCACAAAGAGGATACGTTATCGTTTCGTATTGGTCTACAAGCATCTATTTTTGATTTGAAGGGTAGTATATGTTCAAGGTGGTATCAGTTCTCTGTTCTTTCTATAGAAATTTTCCATATAGTTGGTGATCAGCAAAAGGTTATCAATTGTGATTTTGATCTCCAATCGGTTGTTGTATTTACTCTTTTTAATAAGCTTTTCCATATCTTGAGTAACAAACTGACTGAAACGAATCCTGGATCTCTTGTTGTTTTGGAAGTTGAAAATGGGACTCAAAAATTTCAGAGATTGTTTATCTTTTTCGGTGCATGTATTTGTGGATTCAATTAATGTCATCCTTTATTATTCCTTGATGCAACCCATTTGAAGAGCAAATACCTTGGTCATATCATGACAACAACAGGTTTAACCGGTAATGACGGTAAGTTTTCTTAAACATTCTTTTTGCTTTAGTATTTTTTTCATCTCTGATATGATGGAACCTTTTTTGGTTCCATCCTTTTTTTTTCATTTGGAATATTTATTGAACCAAAAAAATGATGGAACCTTTTTTGGTTTGTATTATTGGCATATGAAGAACAATATCAATACATATTTGCCTAAGGCCAATAAGGTTTATAATAATTATGTGCTGGAACTGTTTGAAAAATGTGCATATGCTAATACACATACAGAATTTTCAGAGAACTGGGAGAAGTTGTTGCAGGTTAAAAATCAGAAGTTAGAAGATTATTTGATTAGAGCCCCTGTTGACAAATGGGCAAGTGTTTATTTCCCGGGTCGTCGTTTTGGTAGGTTGTGTTCGAATATAGCTGAGATTTCAATAGTTGGATCCTTGAAGAGAGAGAGAAGCCTATAGCCATCATGGTTGATGAAATCAGAGTGAAGCTTAAGAATCAAATGTGTGTACGTCGTGAGGAATGTGCAACCTTATTGAAGTGGCGAGAAACTTTATGTCCAGAATTTGAAATTGAGCTCTACAACAACAAGATGCACGGTCGTGAATACCATGTCACCAAGTCGTCGCAATATGTGTTTGAAGTTCATTTGACATTAACACAAAAGGTTGATTTGCAAAGAAGAACATGTTCTTGCAATCGCTTGGCGAATTAATGGTTTCCCTTGCGCTATCCGTTGTATCAGATAAATGAAGAAGATCCGTATAAGTATGTCAAATTCTACTTTACAATAAAGTTCTACCGTGAATCGTACGCAAGAGCAAATTAACACTGTCCCTACAGTTGGAAAGCCTGCGATCGTCTCTCCAAAATCTGTTGTTCTTGGTCTTAATGCTCTACCACAACCAGGTCGTCCAAGAAAGAAGAAGAGAATTCCTAATACAGGTTCTGTTCCCAATAAGAAGATGAGAACTTGTGGTAGCTGCCATGTTTTGACTACCCATAACCGAAGGACATGCCCTGCACATCAGATTTGAAATCATTTCGACTACAATTCATTTTCAGTTTTCGTTTAGACTAATATATGTTTCGATTTATTCTTTTTTTATATATTTTTTTTTCAGTAAAACATGTTAATTTGCTGCAGGAGTTTCATGTTTTTTTTATTTTTAGATTAAGTTTGTCAGACTTATAGGCTTTTATTATTTTTTTGAACCAAAATAGTTTTTATTGTTTGCTTCAGTTTTTTTGAACCAAAATACCTTATAGACTTATAGTCCTAACTCACTTTCGTAGGAATTTCGACTACACTTAGCATGTGTAACAAGCCTTTAAACCCCTAAGAGCAAAGCCAATGTGGTGGGTATATTGGCTAATTTGCCAATTACCACCCCATGATGGGATGGGCAAACCCAAAAATGGATTGCCAAATTGGTATTTTGAGGGGTTTGCCCATCGAGGCGCTAGTTAAGTCGATCGTTTATGTTTGAGACGATCAACTCATGTTGAGCCGCTTATCCTAGCATGGGCCGAGCGATTCAATAAGATTGGACAACGATCGAATCTCAAAGGCTCTCATCTAACGGCTATGATTCTCTCCCTATAAATTCAAACATTTTCAACTCCAAGATCACACCTTCTGCACTCAAAAACTCTTCTACTTTCACTTCAATCTTAATCTTTCCATCTCAAACTCTTGATCTCAACTTATAGATCCTGAAGTAAAAAATAAAGAAACACAAATGATAGGGGAAGTATGGATCCAAGAAGCTGAAAGAATTATGATACATATTGATCAAATGGATGAAGACTCAGACGATGGGAGAAGGATGACTAACCATATGATAGAATTATACTGAGGACAAATACCTCGAGATCCAGAACCAAGAGCCGTATTGACAAGAAGATGGACGTGGAGATATCGAGAGGAAGGACATCAAAATATGATACGTGATTATTTTAATTAATAGAAGCGTGTACTCTGATGAAGGTTTTCAACGTCGCTTCCGCATGCCGCAACAATTGGTCATGCCGGTTGTTGGAGAAATTTTTCGGGTAAAACCTAAATTCAACTATCAGTTTGATGCACTAAACATACGAGGACATAGTCCTGAATAAAAGGTCATTGCAGCCCTAAATATTCTAGGTTATGGTGTTCCGGCGGATGCCAGTGATGAGTATTATCGTATGGACAAAACAACAACATGTGAAAATCTCAAAATATTTCGCGAAACTGTAGTCAACCATTTTGGTCGACGTTTTTTATGACAACCAACGCAAGATGATGTCAACCGACTACTAGCTGAAAACACCAAAAGAGCATTTCTCGGGATACTAGGTAACCTTGATTGCATGCATTGGGTGTGGCATGGATGTCCTTATGCTTGGCAAGGTCAGTATAATGGCCACTAGACAAAACCAACTGTCATTTTGGAAGCGACAGCCTCTTATGATTGCTGGATATGGTATGCCTTTTTTGGACTACCGGGTTCAAATAACGACATCAATATTTTGCATAAATCGCCTTTGTTTGAAGAGCTGAAGTATGAAACTGCTCCATCTTCAAATTTCACCGTCAACGACAATAACTATCAAAGTGGGTATTTTCTAGCGGATGAAATTTATCCACAGTGGTAAACTTTAGTTTAAGCTTACGCTCATGTAGCCCACGACGAGCGTGCAAAACAACATTTTTAACACCAAGCTGATGGAGGTTAGAAAGGATGTCGAACGAGAATTTAGAGTTTTGAAGCGGAAGTTCCATATAGTTTGTGGACCATATCGTTCGTTAAAACCAATAGAAATGAATAGGGTTATGCTCACCTGTATCATTTTGCATAATATGGTAATTGAGGAAACCACACGGGATCCCACTTAGACAAGTTATCCACATGATCATGATTTGAGGAAAGATGTTCAACCTCTTCACGGTGTGGTACGAAATGGTAAAAGCGAGAATTGAACACAAAGGATTATATGCTAGGGTAAGGGAAGATCTCACTGCACTTGTGGGATGATTTTGGAAGAAGAAACCCTCACATGATTTAGTTTTAGTTTTTGAACCTTTAGTTATTATTCCAATCATTTTATTTCTTTTATTTTAATTAGATTTGTGTAATCTAAATATCAAATATTGAAATTAAGGATCAAATTGGTGAAAAAAAAACACTGAAATTGAAACTAAATGATTAGATCGAAATTGAAACATTGAAAAAAATTATTACATTTAAAAATATAAAACTAACACCAATCCAGTGGAACAATTGCATTACTGATATCCTCATTCTCATTCTCCTCTTCATCAGAACCAACGTCAACTGAGTTTGGGTATTGTTGTACCTTCCTTGCTTCAATTTTATTTATTTCTTCTTACCAGAGTTGCAGTTACGTCTGATTCACTTTGACGTGTCCATTCCCAAGATTCCTCTCTGAGAAGTGCATAATTGACATGATTCGAGTGTCAAATCCTACTAATATTTGTTATAATTCTTGCATATTACTTGTGTTTCTTTTATTTGCTTCTATTATATGAATCATCCCAATAAATGTGAAAATTGCTGCAAAATAACTAAGAGGTGAAGTACTCCAAGTATCCAAGTGTCTAGAGCCAAGATAAATGGAAAAAATACAACAAAAAGGAGCAAAGAACGCTCAAAAACCTAAGAATCACTACCAAGTAAATAATGGAACACTCAAATCCAAGAGTTTTTCTTAACATATTTTAGATAATTGGAAGACGAAGCCAACACAAAAAGAATGGGGTCATTCCAAGTTCATATGAAGAAGTTATGAGCAAAACAATGAAACCAACTTGGATTTGGTTTTTGTTGGGCCTGCACGGGAGGAGAAATTAGGAAATCGTTTTGGGCTTGCCTTTGACGTGAAAATTAGGATTTTTATTGGTTTTTGAGGAGGTTAAGTCTCCTAGTTGGATAAGGATCAAAAGGACATGGAAGAGTTTAATGAGATTAGGTTTCCTAGTTGGATAGACATTAAGAGGATGTTACCAAAGCATATATAAATGGGAGCCTAGATACAACTTCCACGGATAATTTTCTCTACAATTTCAAAATTTTGGAGGAAAGCTTTTCTTCTGGCTTTATTTGTAAGCTTTTTATTTTAATTCTTTTTTCTTTATGTATTTTTTGAAAACTTCATAGCTATGTCTAGCTAATTTATTTTTGATTAAGGATGATTTCAAAGTCCTGAATAGTGAAATTTTAATTTTATAAATCAAGTTTGTTTCTCTTTTATTGTAATATACTCTTGTAATTATCTTTTGTATTTTTAAGAAATTCGGATTTGAGTTTTATTTTCATTGTTGATTATTTCTATTGTTTTTATTTTGCTAAGAATAATTGTTGGATTATTTAAAGTGATCAATTAAATCCAATATTCTTCTGCTAGTTTAAAGTTGTGTGATACGTGTAATTGTCACTCAATTCTTTACACAAGTAGTACATCGCAAGCACTGACATAGGGATTTTGTTAAGCAATTGTGTATAGAGATAACACTAGTAAGCAAGATGAGCCTATGGGTCTGATGCTAGGATCAACCTAATTCATAAAGTGTAAAGCGTTCACTAATTTACACCTTGAGAGCTTATTCTTGGTGGGTTAGTTGAATATACTCTGGTAGTCGAACACTTCCATATCCAGTGAAATAAGGAATTCCGGGGATAACATAGCTTATTGATATTCTACAGTTGGTAACAATATAAATTCAACAAGAACTATACTTGTATTATTAAGTTTCGGTTCAGTGACGGCAAAGCATTCCTTAGTCATCATTCTTCTTATTGTTTGAAATAAATTCTTATTATTTACTTTATTTTATTTTCTTCGTTCGAAATATGAAAACCCCATTTTTTGTTTCTTTATAACAATTAGTTACTCACTGCTCTTCGTTGGAATGAACTCCTTGCCACTATATTGCTAGTTAATTTTGTGGAAAAAAGTGAATTAATTTGTTGTGCAAACGACACGCATCAAATTTTGGCGCCGCTGCCAGGGAGAAGTCAATAGCTTTTAATTGTTATTTTTCTTAGTTTGTTTGGAAGTTTTGTTTTTAGATTTTATTTTGTTTTTAGATTTTTTTTAGGTATCATTAATTATTTTTGGTTTCTGTTCACAATGGATTAATAGTATCCATAGCCTGTCTAGAACGGGAGCTAAGTTCTATAAACAATTTGTGTGCATAATTTGTTTTTATTTTTTAGTTATTTATTTTTTAGTTATTTATTTTTAGGTTTAGTTAATTTTGATTATTATAATTTTGTATCATCGTTATGTTTTCTTTTGGAAATAACATATACGTTGTACAAGATAAATCATATAATAGTGGTAACCAATACAGTTTTGAATCTCAGTCTTATGACAACTACCAACCATACCAGGGGTATAACCAAAACCAATCTTTTGGCTATGGTCAATATCCCATGGAACCTTATGATTGTTCTCATACATGCCAACAACCTTATGAAGGGTATGTAAGGGAACAATCACGAGGATGGAAGGATAGTTATACTTCTGATCAATTATTTTCTAGTAATGTGCAGATGTCCAAGAGTTTGAACTCAAAACTTATGATACCCAATCAAGACCTACTCCTCTTTATCATGCCTTTTCTTTACTCATTCCAAAATAAGAGATATGGTCTGGAAATTCTATCGTGAGTAATAGAGGAAAATGTATCAATATCAAAAAACTTTATAAGCAATATGATCAGTTAGAAGAAGCTAGAGCATCAAAAGATACTCTTGAAGAAATTAACGAGGTCATACGAACGGAACTTCAACGTCGTTGGGATATTGAAAATTATGAGGTTGACGAAGATTCTGATGAAGATGAGTAACCTTTGGAAAGTTCTTGCAATAACGGTAAAGTTATTCCAATTCCGGATCTTAATAATGATCACTCTCCTATTCAAAAGGATGAGAATGGATATGACATACTGTTGTTATAAATGGTGTAGCGTACTTGAACGAAGATCTTAGGATTTGCACCAATGAACTAGACTTTCTGGAGAGAATTATGATTCTGATGACGAGGTTGTTGAAGAGATAGTAATTGAGAAGGAAACCAAATTGATTGATTTCTTGGAAGACCCAATTGAGCTTGCCATGGATTATAATGATGCTGAGATTTCGATTGAAGAAGAAACTGACGAATAATGGTATTTAAAGAGTTTGATAGAGAACCACGATACAAATGAGGTAAATAATTCATTAGAATTCTTTAAGAATGTTGATGATCCCGTAATACAAGAGATTGTGGAAGGTTTGTCTAATATTTTGCATATTTTTATATCTTTTGATCCTCTTCCCCCTATCGAAATAGTTCCCAAAAATTTTGTTAACCCGTTTTTTAAGGAGCTACCTCACTTAGGGTTGGGTATGTTTGCTACTAAAATTCTGAAGAATTATTTTGCTTTTAATTTCCTACCACTACATGTGCTTAATTCTAGTACTGTGCAGGTTCACCGAGAGGAACCCAAAGAAGTTCTCTTGTTCTATGTTTTTTATACACTTCCAAATGTAGAAAAGACTAAGTGTGGGGGAAACTTCCATAAGCTATTTTTTTTTATTATCTATATCTTATGCTAATCATTGTGTGAAGTTGTATTAGAACTACATATTATTGTCTGGGTGGATCCCTAGATTTTCATAATGTTGGTTTCGGGCGATAACCAGAAGGTCAAGCTGAGGATGTTAAACTAAACGTTGAATGGGAGGCAACCCATTAGTTTGTATTTCTACCTTTATCTTTTATTTTTCTTAGTTTTCATATCATATTAGGATTTTCCATCTTGATTTTATATTGGAGGAGTCAATTTACATTGAGGACGATGTAAAGTTTAAGTGTGGGGGAGTATTTACATATTTTGCATATAAAGTTTTTAGTTTTTAGTCCTTTAGTTAGAGTTTTCACTTTAGTAAAGTAAATTTTTTACGATTTTTTGTAAAAATTGCATGAACCTCCAACTTTTATAGAATTTAGAGTCACTTTGTATACTTCTAGCAAAGTTTACATACATAGTACTTAAATAACTGAACTTAGAAATATTAGAGAACTACATTCGGTTGCTTAGTTGTTGAGAGGCTAGAGATGCCAAAAAGGGACTTAAGATGCCGGTAGAGAATACAGTATTAGAGAAGCTGATCATTCAATACCCATGAATGAGACACCAAACCTTTAATTTTCCGTTTAGAGTGTTTCATCTGCGAAAACTCCGAGTAGAATGATGAGCTACCCAACCTCGCACCAATTTCAGCACTACTTTTTTAATTTCTTGAGTGCTAATATTATCAATCATGAGGATGTCATCAGACTTGCTAACTCTATCTTATAGTCTTGTTCGTTGTTGGCACTATTCCCTTGATAACAACAGCTCCATAGAAACACCATATCATCAACAAGCGGAGCATCAAAAGTTTGAATAAAAGTTGAATATAGTCAAGGTTTGCAAGCAACGGTACAAGAAAGAGAAAATTTCATATTCAAGTAAAGCAACAGACAAATAGCATAATTATATATACATGTTGAAGACTTATGTACAAGAGCGAAATAAATCAAAAGATAGAGATAGTGAAGTTTATGATATCGAGACAATACAAGTTATGAAGAATCAAGTGGTAAAGCCTTTATCCCATAGTCAGAGTAGTTTCATTGTTCATTTTATTTTATTTATCAGTTTGTATTTTATTTTAATTTCTTAAAAAAATCATTGAAAAAATAATTAAAAAAAAACGAAAATAATTTATTTTGTTTTAGAGTATATTTCATTTCGTATTCATTTTATGAGGTCGTGGAGAAGAAGAAATCTATAAAGAAGTATCAAGCAACAATATATTAAGGAAAAAAAGTTATAATTTATCAAAGTTCTACAAATTTCAAGAATTCATCATCAACAGTTGAAGACTGAAGACGTTTCTATTGGATGCTGTGAGAGTGGTGTTGATTGTAGACCAGGTGAGAAGGTAAGTAAGCATCTTTACATAATGGTTGATTTCCTTTCTTAGAGGTCATCAGAAGAAAAAAAAAGGTTCTTTTTCGTCCCACATTTTTATGGGATAACATCTTCATATAATTCAGAAGGTTCTTTTTCCTTTCCACCATTCAACGTGTGCAGGATTTCTATCTTCACTTCTGCCTGCATATATGAGAACCATAAAGTGCGTCTTTTGAGTGTCAATTTCATAAAACCCTATTGGTGAGGCAGAAGTCGAGGCGAAATGCTTATTCGATCGCTTATCGAGGCTGGGTTCTTTCATATGATGGTTTCCTCCTAACTCAAGGGTTAAGCATGAGAATAATGTTCTTTGGGATTTCTAACTTCTTATTATTAGTGTCCAGAAACTTTATGTCCTCTTAGCTCTTTGGATACTTGTGACTTTGAAGTTCGAATTCTTGGTTTTGTGGGTGTACCTCTTGTAAACCCTCACGAGACTATAACTCGTCCACTAGGAAAACCTATGGGTTTAAAGGCTTGTTGCACATGCTAAGTGTAACCGTGTTCTCAACGAAAGGGAGTTGTTGTATTTTAAGATAGTTTATGATATATATTTATAGCAATTACGGGTTAATCCATTTTAGAAGACCCGCTTAGTGTGTAGTCCACCCGTCCAACTCAGTTTGATCGCTAGTCCAAAAACAAGTTTTGGACCAAATTTCTTAATCTATGGTCCATTACATGTGATGTATATATCATGTTTCTTTTCTAATTCCAAAATCACCCTTTCGTCTATAATATACAGACACACGAAGAGAAAGAGAGAGAGAGAGAGAGAGAGTAGGTTTTCTTATTCTTGGTTTTCATTTTCTTTTTGGATCTATAGTTTTTAACTAAAAATAAGAAGGGATTGAGATTAAGATGAAGATTTTGGTTTCATTAACTTTTGTGATTGTTGATTTGTATTTTAAAAATTAGGTTTTAATTAGAGAGAATAAAAGATGGTGGAAAAGGGGAAGAAGAATAACAAAGTATGAAAGCGGTAAAGAAAAAGAGAATCAAGTGATGGTGAAGAAGGAGAAGAAAAAGATTTCGGTGAAAAAGAAGAAGAAGGAGATACAAATTCATCAATTTTTGGGTTTTGTTTAAACTTTTTAATCTTCTTCATGTTGATTTAATATTCAATATTGGAAGATGAAGGTTGTCTATTCAAACTATATGATTTACTCCTCTTTTCTGTTTCGAGTTAGAGCTATTTTCATTTTTTTATGATTAAAGTTTATTTATTTCAATATGTACAATGGGATTATACTCTTTTTTCTTTGGTACATATTTTCATTTGGTGCATATAAATATGTACAAAGGAAAATATGTATTGTGGGATCATACACTTTTTCCTTCAGTACATATCAATATGTACAGTTGGATCAATATGTATTGTTGAATCATCTACTCTATTTCCGTCAGTACATATTTTCCTCCAGTATATATCAATATGTATTGTTGGATCAGAATATACTATGGGATCATACTCATTTTCCTTCAATACTTATTTTCATTTAGTACATATCAATATGTACTGTTGGATCATACACATTTTTCTTCGATACATATCAATATGTTTTGTGAGATCAATATATATTGTAAGATCATACACTTTTTCCTTCAGTATATATTTTCCTTCAGCACATATCAATATGTATTGAAGGATCAATATGTATTGAAGGATCAATATGTAATCAATATGTAATGTTCTTGGCGACTAATAGAGATCTTCTTCTTCTTCTTCTTCTCCTTCTTCTTCTTCTTCTTTTTTCTTTATTTTTCTTTACTAGATCTATAACACGGTTTTTGATAAGTTTTTGTTGATGATCGTTGATTAATATGATATCTTCAATTCCAGTGAAGGGGCACGATATGAAAACAAATATGTTTTTGTTGATGATTTTGATTTTGATTTCTTTCTTCGCTGATGAATTTTTGGTATTTCCGATTTGTTTTTGTTGATGAATTTTTGGTATTCGATTTTCGTTTTTGTTGATGAATTTCATGATTTTCAGTTTCAAAAATCACAATTCAGTTTTACGTGATTTTGATGATTTTTTTTGTTCACATCAATGATTTTAGTTTTGATTTGTGGGTTTGATTTCAGGTGGTTTTTGAAATTGTAAAGAAGCTGAAATGATTTTGGAGAACGTGGCTACTTCACACGTGATTTATGATGGGTAGGAAGGTAATTTTGTGGTTTTAAAAGGTTTTTGGACCTCCGGTTGATTGCTTTTCTTGGATGGACTAGAGGTTAAATGGTACTCGGGTTTATGGACCATCCAACAAATTCCCTGTAGTTTTCTGAAGGACTAGCAAAAGTTAAGTGTGGGGGGATTTGATAAGTGCATAATTGACATGATTCTAGTGTCAAACCCTACTAATATTTGCTATAATTCTTGCAAATTACTTGTATTTCTTTCATTTGTTTCTATTAGGTGAATCATCCCAATAATTATGAAAATTGCTACAAAAAGGCTAAGAGGTGAAGTACTCCAAGTATCCAAGTGTCTAGAGTCAAGAGAAGTGGAAAAAATGCAACAAAAAGGAGCAAAGAACGCCCAAAAACATAAGAATGACTACCAAGTAAATAATGGAAAACTCAAATCCAAGAGTTCTTCTTAAAATCTTCTAGATAATTGGAATACAAAGCCAACACAAAAAGAATAAAGTGATTCCTAGTTTGTATGAAGAAGTTATGAGCAAAACAATGAAACCAACTTGGATTTGGTTTTTGTTGGGCCTTATTGGGCCTGCACGGGAAGAGAAAGTAGGGAAGCATTTTGGGCTTGCCTTTGACGTGAAAATTAGGGTTTTTATTGGTTTTTGAGGAGGTTAAGTCTCCTAGTTGGATAAAGATAAAAACGAGCTGGAAGAGTTTAATGAGATTAGGTTTCCTAGTCGGATAGACATTAAGAGGAGGTTACCAAAGCCTATACAAAGAGGAGTTTAGATACAACTTTCACACGTAATTTTCTTTACAATTTCAAACTTTTTGAGGAGACCTTTTCTTCTGGCTTTATTTGTAAGCTTTTTATTTTTATTTTAGTTCTTTCTTCTTTACTTATTTTTTGAAAACTTCAGAGCTATGTCTAGCTAATTTATTTTTGATTTAGGGATGATTTTAAAGTCATGAATAGTGAAATCTTTATTTTATAAATCAAGTTTGTTTTAAGTTTTATTTTCATCATTGATTATCTCTATTGTTTTTATTTTCTAAGAATAAGTGTTGGATTATTTAAAGTGATCAAGTAAATCATCTATTAATATTCTTCTACTAGTTTTGAGTTATGTGATACGTGTAAATGTCACTCAATTCTTTACACAAGTAGTACATCGCAAGAACTGACATAGGGATTCTGTTAAGCGATTGTGTATAAAGATAACACTAGTAAGCGGGCCGATCCTATGCGTCTGATGCTAGGATCAACCTAATTCACAAATTTTAAATCGTTCACTAATTTACACCCGAAGAGCTTATTCTTGGTGGGTTAGTAGGATAGAATCTGGTAGTCGAGCACTTCCGTATCCAGTGAAATAAGGAATTCCGGGGATAGCAGAGCTAATTGATATTATATAGTTGGTAACAATATAAATTCAACAAGAAATATACTTGTATGATTAAGTTTCAGTTCAGTGACGGTGACGGATTCCTTAGTCATCATTCTTATGATTGTTTGAAATAAATTCTTATTATTTACTTTATTTATTTTCTTTGTTCAAATTGTGAAAACCCCCCTTTTGGTACTTCATAACAATTAGTTACTCACTGCTCTTCGTGGGAACGAACTCCTTGCCATTATATTACAAGTTAACTTTTTGGAAAGAAGTGAATGAATTTGTTGTGTAAACGACACACATCACTCTTATGTGAGCATTAAAAAGATTTTTTTCAAGATCCTTGCGACCTCTCCTAATTTCTGGAGCCATTTTCTTGCGTTCTACCATTTTACCAATATTAGTCTTTTCTTGTTTTTTAGAAAATTCTTGGTAGTTGACATCTGAAGTTGAAGATTCAATGGCTTGTTGAACCGCCTTTTTAATCATTTTAGATTTCTTGTTGCCTGGTCCATCATATCTTTCTGTATTTCCATTAATATTAAGATTACTATTTGTATGCTGGAATACGCCTGCGTTGGGTTATGGGGATGAGCTTGTTTCTTGTGAAGAATAAGTAAACGGAGACCCTTGAGAAACGTTTGCGGTCTCGTAAGGGGATTGATTTGGTATTTTATATTCATTCAACAGTTCGGAGTTAAATCGGTTTAGGACTTTGAGAATATGGAAACATTTTTCGTAGTTGAAACCCGAACTTTCTTTGAGTTTCCATGACTCTCGAGTTTCAACATTTAAAAATTAGTCATACAACAACTTGGTAAAAGTTTTAAGAAACAATAATACAATTTAAAATGCAATTAACTTACTATATTGCATCATCACACCAACCCAAGCGTTCACGGCTTTGCTGATTGCATGAAAACGACCCGACAACCCGTTGAAGTCACGTTTATTCGGATTCCCATTTTCCTTATCAAATAATTCAAAAAAAATCTTCCCAAAGTGTTGCAGCTTGTTGACTAACACCATTGACATCATCAAGCGTACATGATATATATTCCCTGCAGATAGTTTTATCTTCAGTGAGGTGAAACCTTGGACCGTGAGGCTTTTGTGAACCCTTTCCTGATTCTGTATTCTGTGTTTGTGATGAACTGGCCATTGTTTTTTCTGATTTTTATTTTAGCAGAAGTTGAGATCAAGAGTTTGAGATGGAAAGATAAAGATTTAAGTGAAATTAGAAGATTTTTTGAGTGGACAAGGTGTGATTTTGGAGTTGAAATTGGTTGAATTTATATGAGAGGATGTTATAACCGTTGGATTAGAGCCGTTGGGATATGACCGTTACCGAGCCAACCTGAGCCGCTCGGTTCATATTCCTATTTTTGCCTTTTCTCCATTGCCCAAAAACGAGTTTGCACATCCACCTGGCTTGGCATTTTGGCAAATTTTCCAATGCCCACTAGAATTTCTCTGAGTAACCTTAGCGGACGAGTGTTGTCTCCTGAGGGTTTACAAGAGGTATATCCTCAAAATCTTTAATTCCAACTTATAATGTCACAAGTATCCGAAGAGATAAGAGAACATAAAGTTTCTCCTTTAAATGTCAAGAAATTAGAAATGCCAGAGAAAAATACAAACTAATATGCTTAATTTATGAGAAAGAGATTGTGACGAGTTGAACTAGTGCCAAAGATGTCTTTTGCCAGATGAACATCGGACTAACAGAGCGACCGAATAAGAATTTCGCCTCGACTCTGCCTCACCATAAGATTTTATGAATTTGCACTTATAAAAACGATTCTAAGGGTCTCACCGGTGTGGAAGCAGGATTGAAGAGAAAATACTTACACACAATTGATGGTAACACTTTTTCTAAAGATATCAAACAAAAATCTTTTTCTGATGATCTCAATAAGAAAAGAAATCTGATGATTTCCTAGGAAATCGACCATAAATGAGGATAGAAACATACTCTCACCTTATACTCTCACAGCTCTCTGAAGGTGATAAACTCTTGAAACTTGTATAACTTCACTCTTTTGTCTTCGATCATTTATTTTCTTGAAACTTCCTTTTGAATTTTTTCTTCACCATGGCTTTATTAAATGAATACAAAAATAAATACAAACTAAAAGATTTTTTTTAATACAAAATATAAAATAAAATAAAAATGAATGATACACAACAAAAAATACAACTTTACTTGCTAATGGAGAAGGAATTTTGTATTTGAATCTTCACAACTGATGGTACACAAATCTTCAAAAATCTACATCTTTTGTTTTTCTTCTTTGTCACTTTGAATATATAATGTTCTTTCCCTTGTTGCTTGTACCTTGGACGTCTTCAACTTCTTCATGAATTAATGTTACTTCGCTTGTTGATGATGCTGAGTTTCTATTGAGAGAGAGTTGTAATTTGTGACTGAGACTAAAAGATGAGACAAGTTTTGATGTCACCCTCATGATGATAAGAATTTAGTACTCAGATCAAAAAGTGCTCAAAGTGGTGCGAGGTTGAGTAGCTCATTATTCTACTCGGAGTTTATGCAGATGAAAACTCAAAAAGGATAGTCGAAAGTCTGGTGCCTCACACAAAAGGGTAGTCTCAACTAATGATAAGGTTAGTTTTATATTTCTATATTTCCGTATGACCTAATTGTCTCCAGCATGGATGGTTGGGTCCGTCACGATTTTTCTCTCATAAATTACGAACACAAATCTAGTTTTCTTTAGCAGTTCTAGTTTCCATCTTTTTGGGGAGAATCAGCATGTAAACTTATCTAAAAGGCTACTACGTGACTCTAAAAATTGGAAATTGGAACAACTTATATCTTAAAAAATTTCTCCCTTACCCCCAAACTTAAAACTGAACATAGTCCTCGATGTTCTAAAGATAATGAATAAAAGCATGAACAAAGATAATTACTGAGCAAAGTAAAAGAGATAGAAAAAGATACTACCAATATTGTATACCAAAAGCATATGGGTTGCCTCCCATAGAGCGCTAATTTCAATGTCTTTATCCAGACTTGGTTACCTTTCAGATTAGTCCTAATAGACAAGATCGTTCAATTTTGATTTTTCCACTGCATGAGTGGTAAACTCCAAAAATGGTTTCAACTGTTGACCGTTAACTTTGAAAGTTTCTCCATTCTTCATATTTTTAATTTCTACTGCGCCATGTGGAAAAACGATCATGACATAGTATAGGCCCGACCACTGGGATCTTAACTTACCAGGAAAGAGACGTAAACGAGAATTGTACAGGAACTTTTGACCAACTTCAAATGACTTTCGAATAATCGATGTATCATGAAAAATTAGTTTTCTCCTTGTATAGTTTCACATTTTGGTAAGCATCATTACGAATTTCTTCTAAATCATTGAGTTGAAGTCTACGGTTGTAACTAGCGGTTGGTAGGTTAAATTTTAGCCGTTTAATATTCCAATAAGCACGATGTTCTAATTCTACAGGAAAATGGCAGGCTTTACCGAATACAAGTATATAAGGAGACATCCCAAGTGGAGTCTTAAAAGTTGTTCAGTAGGCCCACAGAGCTTCTATTAAGCGCAAAGAACATTCTTTCCGAATGGGGTTTACGATCTTTTCCAAAATTTATTTTATTTGCCTATTAGACACTTCTACTTGGCCATAATTTTGTGGGTGGTAAGGTGTAGAAACCTTATGAGTAATGGAATACATTTTCATGAGAGATTCGAATGAATGGTTACAAAAATGGGAACCTCCAGCACTAATAATAGCTTTAGGTATACCAAATCGAGAGAAAATGTTGTCTCTAAAAAATTTGATCACAATATGGCGATCATTTGTCCTGGTAGGTATAGCCTTAATCCACTTGGACACATAGTCAACATTTAAAAAAATATAGAAGTTTCCAAAAGAGTTAACAAAGGGACCCATAAAATCAATACCCCATACATAAAATGTTCCTATTATAAAGATATGATTCAATGGCATCATATTACGGCGGGTCAACTTTCCTAATTTCTGACATCTTTCACAACTTTGACAAAATTTGTAAGAATCTTTAAATAAATATGGCCGATAGAAACCAGATTGCAAGACCTTAGCAGATGTTTTCTTTGCAGTAAAATGACCCCCCTAAGCTCCATATTTACAAAAACCGAGCACACTATAGATTTCGTTGTCAGGAATACAACGACGGATGATCTGATCTGGACAATATTTGAATAAGTATGGATCATCCCAGAAAAATTGTTTGACCTTAGACAAAAACTTTACTCTATCCTGTTTAGACCAATGCTTAGGAATTTGATCAGTTACCAAATAATTAACAATGTCATCAAACCAGGGTAACTGGGAACTGGGAAATAATTGTTCATCAGGGAATGTGTCAAAGACTGGTCTCTCATCATCTCTAGACTCAACAAGGATACGAGATAAATGGTTGGCTACTATATTTTGTGAACCTTTTTTATCACGAAGCTCTAGGGTAAACTCTTATAATAGTAAAACCCATCTAATTCGCCGGGGCTTCGAGTCCTTCTTAGACAAAAGGTACTTGAGCACGACATGGTTTCAGAGTAGGCTATACCCTTTGACCCCAGAAGGTATAATCTAAATTTATCAAGTGCAAACACGATGGCTATAAAAATTCCTTCTCAGTAGTTGTGTAGTTCACCTGGGCATCATTAAGGGTTTTACTAGCATAATAAATCACAAAAGGTTCTTTATCATGTCGTTAGACAAGGAAAACACCGACCACATAATTGGACACATCACACATGAGTTCCAATGGGATGGTCCAATCAGGTGGTCGGATGATATGGGCAAAATTTAACAAAGACTTAAGCTTCTTGAAAGCTTTAAAACAGACTTCATCAAAAACAAATGCAGTATCTTTAGCAAGTAGGTTCGACAAAGGTAAGATAATCTTGCTAAAGTCTTTGGAATCTAGCGTGACCAAGGAAAGATCTAACATTTGTTACGTTCTTAGGTTTCCTTAATTTTAAGATTAGGTCAACCTTGGTTCTACCGACTTCTATTCCCTTAGCGGACACCACATGTCCTAACATTATTCCACATTTACCCATTTAATGACACTTTTCCCAGTTAAAGACTAAGTTTTTTTCTTTACAACATTCTAGAACTAGTGTAAGATTGTGCAAACATTCATCGAAAGAAGAACCAAAAACCGAAAAATCATTCATGAAGAACTTGAGAAACCGTTCAACCATGTTCGAGAATATACTAAGCATGCAACGTTGGAATATTGCGGGTGCATTGCATAACCCAAAAGGAATACGCCTGTAAGCAAAAGTAACAAATGGACATGTGAAAGTTGTTTTCACCTGGTATTCTGGTGCTATGGAGATTTGGTTATACCCAGAGTGTCCATCTTGAAAACAATAATGGTTATAACCGCCTAATCTTTCTAACTTCTGGTCGATGAATGGTAGAGGAAAATGGTCTTTCCTAGTGACTAATTTTAGCTTACGGTAGTCTATACAAACTCTCCACCCAGTAGTAACTTGGGTGGGGATCAATTCATTATTCTCATTCTCAACTACTGTAATCCCAAAATTCTTTGGGACAACCTGGACAAGTCTGACCCATTTACTATCATAGATGAGTTTCATGATATTCGCATATAACAACTTGAGCACCTCTTTATGGACAACATCTTTCATGTTGGGGTTCAATCGTCGCTGTATTTCTCTTAAAGTTTTGGCACCTTCCTCTAGGTAGATTCGGTGCATACAGTCAGCAGGACTAATACTTTTCAAATATTCTATGGTCCACCCAAGGGAAGTTTTGTGCTCCCGGAGAACACTAACTAGTTTACTTTCCTGATCAGGCTCTAAATCAGAGGCAATTATGGCAGGAAGAGCATTCTCATTACCTAGAAACAAATATTTTAAAGTATCTAGTAATGACTTTAGTTCAAGGGTGAAAGCTTTAACTAAAGATAGGACGGGCTAATCTGTAGTGGGTGGAAGAGTTTCAGGTTTACGTTATTATTTTCCATAATCCAAAACTGGTGCAGAATCTAGCAAAGCATTAATTCTAAAAAATGACTATCCCTATCGTAGTAGGCTCCAAAATGAGCCAAGCGGGCCTCTAACGGATCATTAACACTACTGGTTCTAAAAGTGTTCTCAACTTGAAAATCAATCATGCAAACAGACTCATAGTAAACATGATTTGAAGGGGATTGCAAGGCTTTAAAAATATTCACCGAGATTTTTTGATTGTCGAAAGAAAATTCCACATGACCGTTTTGACAATTGATTATCGTATTAGTAGTAGCTAAAAATGCATGGCCTAGGATGATCAAAATATTGATTTCTTGGTATGATATAGGTTGAGTGTCTAAAATCACAAAGTCAACTGGATATATAAAGTTTCCACCTGAACCAAAACGTCTTCAATAATTCCACGTGGAATCTTGATTGACCTATCGACTAACTGAAGTGTAATCCTAGTTGGTTTCATCTCACCTAGTTCAAGTTGTTCGTATACCGAGAATGGTAAAATATTCACACTAGCCCCAAGATCTAAAAAGTGCATTTTTTATCCGTTGATTGCCTATAATACAAGTAACAGTGGGACAACCAGAATCTTTGAATTTGACTGGGTACTGTTGTGAAAGTATGGAACTAACTTGTTGGTTCAAGAATTCTTTTTTAGTGACACTCATGTCTCGTTTAACCGCACACATATCCTTTAGGGATTTGGCATGAATTGGCATATGTTTAATTGCAACTAACAGGGGAAGGTTGATCTCAACCTTCTTAAAGATGTCTAATATTTCAGCATAAACACCAGCCTTTTCCTTGGCAAGTTTCTAGAGAAATGGTGCGGGTGGAGCAAACACTCTCCCATGGACATTTTCCTCATTTGGGTCCACATCTTGTTCAGTCCCACTAGTATCTTTAGGAGTTTCATCGACTTTGCAGTCTTTTTCAGTTTGATTACTACCCTTAGGTTGCTTTACTGTGTTTTCAACTGTTTTGCCACTCCTGAGGGTAATGACTGCTTGAACATGCTCAGTACAACTACCTGACCCATTTATCTGGTGGACTCCTTTCAGATTCGGAGTCAGTTGGCTAGGAAATTTCCTATTTTCCAGGTTTGATATCTAGAGACTCTCGTTGTCTAACCCCCTAAATATATGGAGCATGTTAATTGTTCAAGGTTTGATATCTAGTTTTCCATTAGAAGCAGGTAAAACTAGCGTAGGGTCACGTACTAATTTAGAATGGCTCATACGGTCTCTTAGGGTTTTGGTTACCCTGGTTTCATCAGTACATTAAAAAAACACAGTCGTGTTAGGAGTCGGACTCAAACAATACAAATCTTTTTCTTCAAGTCTATTTCATACACGAATCCAACGAGGCATACACAAGAAAGAATACTAGTGTTTATCAAGAGTTGTGCACATGCAAATGCAGGGTTCACTAATTTAGGTAAGCTTGGTTTACCTTAGCAGGATATACCTACAATAGAAGAATGATCAAAGGTACAAGACTAAGGCTTGTGGAATTTCAGCTGGTAACTCCTATCAGGTCCAAGACACAAGTTCAACTTACTTTTCCACAGGGTTTTTCTTAAAATCGGTGATCTGACGATACAAAATGGTGTGTGCAAACGTTTTTTTTTAATAATAAAGTGAAGAATAAAATATACACAAACACACTAAAAAGGAAATTAAAATCTAAAAATTAAATTGCTTCTAATCTAATTAATTAATAAAAATATAAAATAAAAATTGGGAGTTTACTAACCTTTATGGTAGGCAATCTTCTATAATATTTGTAAAATATTACCTGCACGGGATAGACAAGAAAATACCCAAATAAAATCTAAAAATAAAATACGAAAATAAAATTCTAAACTAACTAGCCTAATTAACACAGAATTGAAAATAACCAAAAATATTATTTCTCAATCCCCGGCAGCGGCACTAAAAATTGATAGCATAAATACCTACGACCACAATCACACGACCTCTACAAAGTAGAAGCGGCAAGCACGATTTTTTCCACGAAGATTGATTATAATATATCTAGCTAATACCCTAATTATATGCTAAAATAAATTGTGGTGAATGAATTTTTATGTATTAAATTGAATGAAATAACTAAATAAAATGATTGATTAACAAATATGAGAAAAAAAATATATCTAGGGTTTTGGATTCCACTATTTTTGATGTTTGTAAAAGTAACTAATCACTACTTAAACAATTACTATTAAATAATCAAAACAATTTTGAACCCAATCTCATGTTTCAAAAGTTTATCGTTTTAAAATTTAATATTACAACTTTTGTTGTTATGCAAAAATCTAATTTCCTCCGCTTATTAAATATTAATAGCCTAAACTATTCAGAACAATTAAAATGAAGCAATTTAGAAGAGAAGTTATTAGTCATTAAAAACTTAAATTATAGAGTAATATGTCAAAGAAATTGAAAACTAATAGTTACACATCAAAAATTGCTTCCTCCTACCTCCTAGAGAATATATTTAGCTACTCATAAAGAAAGAAATAAAAAAATTTGAGAAATCATGGATTTTATTAATGAAAAGAAGCTTACTTTGTAGTTACAAAAGCACGGACCTGAAGTGATGCTAAATAAGGATTCTCTCTGATGCTATTGAAGAACGACTACTCTCTGATGCCAATGAAGATGAGTCAACTGTTGCAGAAGGTCTTGGCCATGAAAGATTAGACAACAGTTTCAACAGCAGAGTGAAACTATCGTATGTGGTTCTTCTTCCTCCTTCCTTCCTTGAACTGAATTTGAAGCAAAAATTTTATGTGATTCTTTTTTTGCGTTGTGGCTTCTAAAGTTGTTTTTCTTCTCTCCTATTTATACTAGAACATTAAATCCTTCTCAAATTTTCAAAATATATTCTCTTTAAGTGACTTGATTTTCGGCAGAGAGAAGTATCTTCTCGGCAATTATTTCGATGATTTTCTTTCTCTATTTCTCGTTGCAACTTTCTCATCCCAGCTTGGTTATGATTTTCTTTCTTCTTTTAAAAGATTACGTGTTTTTGTTGCCTTATTTATCTCAAACATCTAGACACAAAATTAATATCAAATCGATGAATATTTTGTTCCACGAGATAAAAAAGATGAACATGTGATATTCTTTCTCCAAATCGTATTTATTTTCGTACATATATGGCGAGAGTATAATCTTTGTCTTAACAACAAAAATATCCTGTCCAAAATCTCGATCTTCCTTCCATAGTTTGAAAAGAAATAAACTCTCGCCAAAATCAATTTCAAATTTGAACTGAAAGTTGGGTTCCTTTATCCAAGGGATGGATGCCTTTATCAATTTCTCAGGGGTGTCTTTATCAATTCTCCCAGGTGCTTTTAACACTTTTTGAGCCAAATTTCTCCACAATTATTAATTCACCAAAAATTCATAAAAACATAAAAAATAGCAATACAAAAATCGAGAAATAACAGTATAAATGTAAGATTAATTAAGACAAAAAATTTGTCTATCAAATACCCCAAACTTATATTTTGCTAGTCCTCGAGGAATTGCGACTATACTTAGCTTTTGTAACAAGCTTTAGTTCTCTGTCTAAACTTTTAAATTTATTTTTTTTCTTTTTAAAATTTTTTTTATCTCCAGGGAAGCTGAACAGATTGGAGTTTCATTCAAAATTTGAAAGCTAGTGATTTCTTCATTCTTATCAAAAAACTTCATAAAGAGAAAAAGAGAAGTTGAACACAACATCAATGAAATAGAGAAAAACACAAAAACTATGATGAAATATCTAGGTTATAAATAATGTGAAAACAAGAAGTTAATCTTCCAACAAAAGTATTTTTTATGTATTGGGTTGTTAATTTTTTTATTATTTATTTTTTAAGGAAACATAAGAGACTATTCCAGGGGAACAACTATTCAATTACAAAGTTTCGGCCTGAAGGGCTAAGACCAGCACCATGCAAGATCCCAGCATTCATATACAATTTTTTTTTATACTAAGTGTCAACCGACTGAAGATTAGAAATAACTGCGAGAAGAAGGTTGGATGTTTCCAATTTAAGTTTCCTAGAGCCATAGGATTCGCTACTAACTTAGCTAAGCTATTTTCCGTTTTGTTTTGATCATATCCCACTTTGATAAAATTACCTAGAACAAAATCAATGACTTTAAAATTTCCACCTTTCATTAGGTGGAATCTCAGGTTGAATCTACCTTGAACTTCTCTACTGTAAGCTTCCTTTATTGTAGCACCTCAGAATCACCTACTTAGAACTCTAAGTGACCATACTACATTCTGAGGCGTTACAAATCTAAAAAATCTATTTAAGTAAATAAGGATTAACCCAATTCTAAAACCCTCTCTGAGAATATATAAGAGCATATCTCAATTGATATATATACAGTAATAAGTTAATTTTCAAATCAAATATATATGCATAAAATAAACACATCGGAAGCTAATCCACAAATAGACTCAACTTCTTGAAGCTTTCTGATCTTGAACGGTCACCGTCAGGAGCACTACGTTATCCGTCTCTGAAACTGAGAGTGGAAATTGAGTGAGCATATCATCCCAAAAGGAGTGTTCAATGGAAACAATACATATTTTTCGAGTAATAACTAACATGCTTCACAGTTCTAAAGATAATTACTTTAAATTACAACACCTTATTCAATAAGCATCGAACAAGTCATCGTAATATAGAATTTAAGAAAGAAAATGCATAAATAGCATCTCAGACTACAATCTCTGCAAGCAAAATCAAGTATGATACGCATACGACCGATTTCCCCAGAAAATATAGTAATATAATATTACACGACCTCCCTTGCTATTTATAACATTGCAAATCCATCTAATAATAAATTTACCATATAAAATAAGAATATTATAATTCCCGCTAATAATAATATTGGCAGTTCCGCAAATAATAATATTGCCAATTCGCTAATAGAACTTAACAATGATCCGTGGGTTACACAAGCACTCCTCGTGGGGAAATGGACAACGCAGATCACCCAACATACCTATCCAATTGCACACAAACATGTTTATAAATAATAATAAATTACTTGATGGTTATAAGAAGGTGATAAGTGCATAATTTACATAATTTGAATATCAACTTTCTATGCTTTTCTAAGTTATTTCTCTAGTATTTTGTGCATTTTACATTTGTTTTAAGTTTTATAGGTATTTTGGAGTCACATTGAGTAAAAGAAGAGAATTAGAGGCTTATGCCATCGCTTGGCAACATTAGATGTGGATGGACTCAAAGCTAGTAAAGTTGGAAGCTTGTAAAAGTGTCAAGAACAAGAATGGGGGCATTCGATTTTACAAAGCAACTCAGAGAATTACTAGGGGGAGGCTCACTGATCTATAGAGATGTGCTATATGGAGTCAAGTACTATGGACAACCACATCTTCTATAGGGGCTCCAACCTTCTTATTTAAATCTAAAAACTATCGGTTCTTCTTTATTTACCTGATTGCTCCTAGCTTCTTGCTGTCACTACAAGCAAGAGTGAACTGCCGGCTAGTTGATTATGGTGGGTTCGAACAGATAGGTTTGAGGGAAGGAGAGGTTTCAAACAAATAAGCAGTGAGAGGAAGATAAGGTCAGTTAAGAAGATAGGGTAAAGATTTTGTGAAGAATATATTTGTTATTCCTGCTTCAATTGATTACAACAGGTGTATTTATATACAAGAGAAAGTAAACCCTAACCCTAGTTTACAACAAAATAGAAAACAAAAATATATCAGGAAAATAGCATATATGTGCCCCGATACCAGCAATAATATCCGTAATACTCCCCCTCAAGTTGGAGTGTGCAGATTCCGAACACCCAACTTGCCAAGAAGATAATCAAATTTTTTCCGTTCAAGCACCTTAGTAAAGATATCAGCTAACTGGTCTCCTGTACGAACATAATGAGTAGAAATAAGACCGTCAGTGATAACATCCCGAATAAAATGACAGTCCACTTCTATGTGCTTAGTGCGTTCATGAAAAACCGGGTTTGCAGCAATATGAAGCGTAGCCTGACTGTTACAATAAAGTCGTATGGGAGAAGAATGTGAAATACCGAAAGACCGTAACAATCCCTTTATCTATTTGAGTGCATAAGTCGTTGTAGCCATGGATCGATACTCGGCTTCCGCAGATGAATGAGATACAATCAATTGTTTATTAGTTTTCCACTTGACTGGCGAAGAACCAAGAAACATAAAATAACCAGTAAGTGACCGACGAGTTAAAGGAAAACTCGCCCAATCAGAATCACAAAAACCTGTTACACGCAGATTATAATCTGTATGAAGTAAGATTCCTTGTCCAGGTTGTCCTTTCAAATAACGAACAACGCGTAAAGCTGCTTCCCAATGACGTACTCGAGGAGACTGCATAAACTGAGCCAAAGTATGAACCGAGTAACAAAGTTCAGGTCGTGTAATAGTTAGATAAATAAGACGTCCAATCAATCGTCTATACAGTTCAGGATCATTCATAAGCACACTTTCATCAACTGCCAAGCCATGGTTCTGTTCTAAAGGAAAAAGAGCTGGTTTGGCTCCTGATAAACAAGTCTCCGCAATGATATCAAGAACATATTTGCGCTGAGATAAGAAAATCCCTTGTGAACCACGCGCCACCTTTAATCCCAGAAAATACTTCAATTTCCAAGATTATTCATGTGAAAGCAAGGATGCAAATAACTTTTAAAAGAAGAATCTTATCAGAGTGAGTGCCAGCGATAATCAAGTCATCAACATAAATCAGAATAGCTATAAAAATATCATGTCGCTTATACGTAAAAAGCGAATAATCAGAATAGGACTGAATAAATCCATATGAAATTAAGGCAGAGCGAAGCTTTGCAAACCAATTCCTATGTGCTTGACGAAGACCATACATAGACTTACGCGGTCTACATACCATACCAGGATAAGCACCTGAAAAACCTGGCGGAGGAAGCATGTAAACCTCTTCAGCGAGGTCACTTTGAATAAAAGCATTACGCACATCCATTGATGAAGTTCCCACTGTTTTGCTACAGCAAGTGCCAAAAGCAGTCGAATTGTCACCATTTTAGCAACCAGAGCAAACGTCTCATTATAGTCAATCCCTTCCTTTTGATTATTTCCCAAAACAACTAACCGAGCCTTGTGTCTTTCAATGGAACCATCTGAATTATATTTGGTTTTATAAACCCATTTACATCCAATTGCCTTCTTTCCGGGAGGCAAATTCTCAACGCTCCATGTCCTATTAGTTTCCGAAGCCTGTATTTCATCTTTCATAGCCGTCCGCCACCTTGCATCCTTAATAGCTCCAGAAAACCTAGTTGGTTCCGTTTCTGCCGTAATGATGGGATTTTAGATTACCCTTATAAATAACCGCAATCGCACGGCGTCTAACTAGTAGACAACGGCAAGTACGGGTCGAACCCACAGGGAGCGGGAAAATACTGCAATCAATATCTCAAATAACTGATCAAGAATAATATTTTTGGGATTTTAGAATTATGAAAGCAAACTAAACTAATCTAATAATTAAGCAGAGAGAGTCGGTAACCAGGGTTTTCAGTATCCACCACTATTTCTATTTAATTACTGAAGTGAAACATAACTCATGAATATTTAGAGTTGCAAATATCACTAGGACGCCCTAAACATGATGCATAAAAAATCCCTAGTCTCAAGCATACACCATAAAATTGCGTTATCGAGAAAATTATACGAAACTAATTATAGGTCCACAAAATAATACTTGGCTATTCTAAGCATACCCCATCAAAGGATTTAACTCAAGCATGAAATATCAAATAAGTAGATAAATATATTTGCAACAAGTAGATTTTCAAAATAACAACTGTATACCAGAAGCATGGAACATCAAAAACCTAGGCCAAGCATGTACCATCAAAAGACGTCATAATTGTTTAATGAAATTCAATAAATCAAAATCATGGAATTAATCTATTCAAATCATAATGGTATGTATCAAATATTTTATTTAATTGATCTAAAATTGTAAATGGTTTCAACATTAAACCCTAGTTACAAATTAATTAGCTAGACATGAAGATGAGTTTCTTAAAACCCATAAAAATTAATTAATAAAAGTAGAGATAGATTAAATCGTATCACCGTCGTCACCTGGTACAATATTCTTCCTCTACTTCTGTCCACCAAACTCTCAAATCCATCCCAGAACTCTGTCTCTCCTGTACACCTAAAAGAACTCTCTACAGACTCTGTCTCCACCGAAAATAATCCCCCCTTTTTTTGTTTACTGTGCATTTCTTTATATAGGAACCAAATCACCTCATTACCTGCCACGTCATCTCGCTAAGATCTCTCATTCACATGCCTTGTACATTTTGGACTTCTTTTTAACTTTGAACTCCTGGCTTAATTCCCAGTAACCAAACAAGAAGAGTATAACCAAACAAGAAGAGTACATGCCCAATTAAATTAAGGGCAATCCCAACGCACAACTCTTCATTAAAAGAAGAATTCACGTGTCTCTTTTACTTTTCTTTACTGCAGACTTTGTCACAAAAGAACCTAGCTTATTTAGCTTTACCATGTGACATTACCAACTCTTCTTTTAGCAGCACACCTTCCAATCAACGTACCAGCCGTACTGCTTGCTATAATTTACGTGTTGTTGCCCACTTCAGAGGTATTTTTCCTGGCTCAAAATAGAAATGTCCGTTCAATTACTTTTTAATCGAACTCCAAGCTCCAGCACGCCGCTAATTAAAAATATTGTAGCGACGCTAGCAGTTAACTGTATTTAGTCGTAACTTCGGACTTATGTGAACCATCTAATAAAACAATAAAATGGTAAATTAATATAAATTTAATAACTAACAAATATAAATTAAGTGGTAAATGTGTATGAATTATGCACGTATCAAGTAATAGCATCCAAAAAACGTCTATGCGGTAAGGAGAATTTATCACAACTAACATAATGAGCTAAGGGATAAGGAGTACCTGAGGACTTTGGAGGAGTGAGTGAAGGTGAAATAGGATCTTGACAGCGGGTGGTGTGACAAACATAATCATTCAAATGAACTGGTGGTCGTCGAATACGTGAAGACCGTCCGCCAGTATCAGAAGTGCTCAAAGTATCCATTTCAGAAGTATTTGATGAACCTGTCAAAATATTCGGATTAGAAGGATCAACTTGAACTGCCAATTCTCTCCATGTTGCCGGACCTGAATCAGGTTCAATGCTAGCAGTGACAACAACCTCATCTATCGTGTCTGTATTTGAATGCACCGCTTCTACTGTTAGTTGTTTAGTAGCAAACGGAAACTCCCCCTCACTAAAAACCACATCACGAGACACAAAAAATTCATTCTTGTCAAGATCATGTAGGCGCCAACTTTTTTTACCAAACGGATATCCAACAAAAATACACTTTCTACTTCGAGGAGCAAATTTATCATTTTCTTTGACCCGAGCAAAACATAAACATCCAAAGACACGAATCGCATCCAAACTGGGACTCCGATGTAGCAAAAATTCATACGGAGTCTTTCCTCCTAATACCGATGAGGGTGTTCGATTAATCAGATAACCAGCAGCCAACACACACTCTCCCCAAAACCGAAGAGGCAAGTTTGCCTGGAACTGCAACGCTCGTGCAACATTCAATATATGACGGTGCTTTCGTTCTACACACCCATTCTGCTGAGGTGTATCTACACATGAAGTCTGAAACACTATACCATTTTTACGAAAATAAGATTTCAAACCTGTAAACTCGGTTCCATTATCACTATGCAAAGTTCTAATACGCGCATCAAACTGACGGTCAGCCATTGAACAAAAATCCTTTAACACTCCTGCAACTTCAGACTTTTAGCAAGCAAATAAATCCACATAACTCTAGAATAATCATCAATAATAGTTAAGAAATACACTGCACCACAAGATGACGGCATACGATACGGATCCCATAAATCACAGTGTATTAAATCAAAAACTGCACTAGCTTTATTAGCACTTAAAGGAAATACATCTCTAGTTTGTTTGGCCCGAAGACAAATCTCACAAGGCTTTTTATTCTCCCTACTAACATCTGAATTTAACAAAGTTCCTACTACTCCATACGAGGGATGACCTAAGCGCCGATGCCACATCTCTATAATGTCCTTTCGCTGCACCTTGTGTATCTTCACCGCTGTCACACCCCGCAAGATATAGATCTCATTCCGATATTCACCCACTCCAATCAACATCCTCGAGGTGCAATCCTGTATGGCACATAACTTATCAGTTAGAGTGACAAAATATTTAGAAGCAGTAAGAAGTTTGCCCACAAACAATAAATTGCAATTTAACTTCGGAACAAACAAGACATTGGTCAATGTAAAACGGCTTCCAAAGTTTACAGTTCCTTGTTTGGTAGCCATCGTAGTATCCCCATTTGGAAACCCAACCGGACACGCCTCAATGTCTCGCACGATAGTCAATAATTCGAAACTCCCTTTCATATGATGCGATGCACCAGAATCAACTATCCAATCAATATTTATCGTACCGCTAACTTGTCACTGTAATTATCCACCTTCTTCTGAACGTTCAGCATTTTCACCAAAGTACTCCACTGCTCATCAGTAATAGAGGGAAGTGAAGCTTTGTCTTCCTCAGTCACAATAGTCTCGGCCTTTGGTTCACTCATTCTTTGGACCGCATTCTCCCTAGCCTGTCCGCGTCCTCTACCAGTACCACGACCAGCAATATAGCCACCTCCACATCCTCCTCCGCATCCTCTACCAGTTCCACTTCCACTTTCGCGTCCTCCTCCTTCAACCCACCATTTCGGGTATCCGATAAGTTTATAACAATTTTGGACATTATGTCTAGTTTTTCCACAGTGCTTACATTGTTCAACCACATCTGCACGGTCACCACCAACAGCTTTAGCATTAGATTGTGTAAAGAATTCCACAGCCTCTCTTCTTTTCTCATAACTCCTCATGACTTCGCGATGCTTTTCTTCACTAACAATCATTGCGTACACCCTATTAAGGTTAGGAAATGATTTCGATTCAATATTGTGGAAAAAACCGTTCCAAACACCGAATCTTCAACTCCCATCAAGAACTGATGCACTTGCTCATCCTCACGTTTTTGCACCAATTGCTTCGTGATATTACACTTGCAACCTTTGCAGTTACAAGTTAATATCGGTTCATAATTATTGATCTCATCCCACAACATCTTTATTCAACCGAAAAATTCTGCCACGGTCTGTCCCTGTTGTTCAACCAACTCTCGCTTTAATTGCCGAATACGCGGTACATTCGCGACCGCGAATCTCTCCTTCAAATCTTCCCAAAGCTCTTGTGCAATCTCCCGATATGTAACGGTTGAACGCAAAGAGGGTTCAATGGTGTTGAAAATCCATGCTATCAACATGGAATTTATCATCCACCAGTCTTCAATATCCGGACTTTCGTCTGTCGGTTTCACAATGTTTCCATCCACGAAACCCAACTTTCTCTTTGCCCGCTATGCGACACGCATTGCTTTAGCCCACTCTTCATAATTCGTTCCCTTCAATTGTACATGAGTAACAATACTTCCAGGATGATCTGCAGATGTTAAAGTGTATGGGGAAGCCGATGAATCTGATTTACCTTCACCGCCAGCCATTATCAATCTTCCTCTTGCTTCTGTTTTAATATTCTGTTATTGCTCTAATACCATAAAGATTTTATGAAGAATATATTTGTTATTCCTGCTTCAACTGATTATAATAGATGTGTTTATATACAAGAGAAAGTAAACCCTAACCTTAGTTTACAACAAAATAGAAAATAAAACTATATCAGGAAAATAGTATATATGTGCCCGATACCAGCAATAATATCCGTAATATAGGGTCATAATTGTGAGTCTTTTAGAAAGAAGAAGATGTGTAATTAGACGCCACTGACAGATTCAAGTGAAGGGAATGAAGAAGTTATGGATTTTAGATCAAGAAACAACCAAGAAGAACTATTGTTGCTGAGTTAGTTCTCCGTGATAGAAATGGGATGTTGTGCAGTCGAGAGATGGTTTCAACAGAGTTCGAACTGGTGGTCTGTGATGGTTGGTGGTTGGAGAGAAGACAACACAGAACAGAAGAAGAGAAGAGAAGATGTTGTTGGCTGGTGGATTTCGCTGTTGAGTAAGAAATTTGGATTTCAAGGTTCAGGCGAGAAAACAAGTTTGGGTTTTTTAATTGCAGTTGAGAAAAGAGATTGAAGAACTGATGGTTGATGGGATTTGATTGTAGAACTGCTACTGCCGGTGGTTGATTTCAGGTTGGTGTTACTGCACTTCATAGTTGTCTGTGTCTAAAGAAGATAAAGAAGAGGAGCAGAAGTAGAAGATTGGGTTTGGCTTAGATTGGAATTTGAGACAGTGAAACTGGTGGTTCTGCAGTGGAATAGATGTTGCTGTGGAAGGTCGATTAAGGGATTACTAATGGGTTGTATGGCTTTAGTGAAGCCTATGAATCAATTGAATGAATGGGTTATTGTTTGAATTGTGTAAAATGATTGCAGGAAAGAAATTGAAGTGATTAAATCCTCCAACAGTTCATGCCAGAATTGTCACCAGAGTCGCACACCAAGTGTTCGCTGAAACGCGTAAGGGAGTTGCCGTGAGTTAAAAGAAAGAACTGGAATTGTCTGTCAGTTTCACAAGACTGACATGCCTATTTGAATGTTTAGACCCTGATTTTGGGTAGTCATGAATTTTGGGCTTCACTTAACGATTCTGTTTGGGCCATGGGTGTTTGGACTTAACCTAGATATGGAAAGCTAGGGTTTTCAGAGTTCTTTTTGGATTTGGAAAACAAGAGAAGCTATATAAGAATAACTTCAACAAGAGGGAGAGACATTTAGGTTTTTACCTAGTTTTCTTCTCACCTCTTCTACTTCTTTTTGTAGGTTTGTGCGGGAAGAATTCTCATATCTCGAGTTTACAGTTTTCTTTTCTTCTTCAATTGTGTAAGTTCCAATTTATAATTAGATAATTTTATTGTTGGTTAGAAAATAGTTGACTTCTCATACATGATTCTTTGAATTAATATATTAGTTTTTTCTCAATATTATCGATTATGATTGACTAAAAATATCTCATTGATTTATTGTTTGTTTAGTTAAGGTGCAAATTGATTAAACTCACATTCACATCTAAAGCTAATTTAGGGTTTATTATACGCAAAAGTGATAATCCTTGAATATAAGTGGCATATTGTGGTTCTTGCTTGTTGTGATGCATCCTAATAATCGCATGTGAATTATGACCTTTGTTAAATTGAATTAGTGCGCTTTCCACGTTCAATTGCATTGATTAGCCTAATTTCATGAATCTTAATGCTCTTCGGGAATTAAACTTGATTAGTGCTTTTACACGTTAGGTTGTTCTCTTTGGTAAAATTCATAATCACATCTTTTAATGTGTTTGTTGATAACTTGATGAAATTTGCTTGCGATCAAGGTATTCTAGGGCTTTTGATAAAACGAGATTAAATACCAATTCTAATTATTAGTTCGAGAGCATGTTTTGTGAATGAAAAAGAAACCTTGACAAACATTCTCAACTATTTGATTCTTTTCTACAATTTCTTAGCTTTCCTAGTTAGTTTATTTACTTTCATTAAATCTGAAAATCCTCCCTTTTATATAAGTTTTCGAAACATATAACAACCAAGACCTCCTCGTCGGAACGATCTTTTCTTACCCTTGCTTCATAATAAATCATAAGTAGTGAGAAAGTAATAAATAATTTTGGAGTAGCACGACACACATCAAATTTTGGCCCCGCTACCAAGGAGGCAACGGATTGTTATTTGTTTTGATTTCTTATTTTTGTTTTTGTTTTTAGTTTTGTTTTTATATTTATTGCTGATTTTTTTTAACCTAGTTTTGAGAATCTTATTTCAGGTAATTATTTCTCATGGAAGGAGCATGTTACAACAATTAGTATTGTTTTCAACCTCAACAACACTATGAAAATTGCCTACCACCATTGGGATACAGTTAAAACCAATTTATTGGATATGATCAAAATCCTAGAGAACCTTGTAGTCGGTACGTAAGTCAACCACCAAGGTGGGACAATTATACTTCCAATTGGCTATATTCGAGTTATATGCATGTTATGAATGGGTTACAGGACTTGCAACATAGACTAGACCAACTTGATTGTGATAGAGAGAATATTGCACAAACTGAATTTTATAATAATTTACCTTACCCGACTACCCATCGTAGTTGTGATCATTCACCCATTCAAAGGGAAGAGTCATGGGAGAGAGATTCTATTGGAGTTAATGGTGTAAAACATGTGAATGTCAGAAAACTTGATCAGAAACTATACAAGTTGGAAGACGACAGAGCTCCAGAAGAACTTCTCGAAGAAATTAGTAAGACCACTCGTATGGAACTCAAACGCCGTTGTGATAAAGGTTATGAGACCGATGAAGATTCTAATTACAGTGAGTATAATAACGAAGAAGAGTATGTTGAGAATGAGACCGAAATGAATGATATTGTGGAAGATCCAATTGAACTTGCCAAGAATTATAATGATAATGTAGACGCTGAGATTTTCATTGAGGCGGAGACTGATAAAGATTGGTTAAAGAGTTTGATAGAGGACCACGATACACATGAGGTGAGTAATTCACTTGAATTTCTTAAGGATGAAGAGGATCCGGTGATTCAAGAGATTGTGCATGGTTTGACTAATCACTTGCCTATTGATTATTCTCCTTTACCTCTCATTGGCTTGAATGTATGTGCTTTGGAAGTATTGTTGAATGACTTTGCTTCTTGATATCCTCCATTGGAGATACTTGATTCTCCTTTATTATACTTCTATTGAAAGTTATGTGTTCTTTAATCACTGGAGAATCAGGAAAATTTCCAAAAATTACCAGAAAGGTGGACGGGAATTTTCCAAAATTAATTGTCCAATTAACGGTCGATTAACGGTTAACTAGTAGTCAAAGTCAAGTTGAGTCAAATCATGTTCTTGGCCTACTAAGTCAAATACGATTTAGACTGAGTCAATTGAGTAGACAGACTCGACTCAGTCAAATTGACTGAGTCAGACAAGTAAGCTAATCTGATCATGATGAATGGTTCAAGGCCTAAACCATTTGCTCAGGCCACAAATTCATCTCCAACACTACGTCACTCCCTGAACCAATTGAATCATATGCACCTATGATTCCAGCTTCAAGCCATATCTACTTCACATCCAAATCTTTCATTCTCAATCACAACTCTTGCAGTTCAATAACACTGACATCTTAGCTTCGTAGTTATTTTTTTTCTACAAGAACATTCTCAAATACTCATACATCCACAACATGACCAATTCCACCATCATTCACAATATTACAACAACCTACACTATCTAAAATTCATCTAAACTAAAAATTCAGCTTCATTACCATCTCCATTTCATTACACTTACACCTGCAATCATTTATCTAACTTCAATCATTATTTTTTCTTCCCTGTAGTTCTAATACAAGTTTAACTATAACTACAACTCTAATTCATATTCATATCAATTCTTAACTTCATATAACATCAATTCTTATCAAACCCTAAGTTGAAGAAATTCAATTCACATAATTTAAATCTAAAATGAATAAACTTAATTCAATTCTTATTGTTTTACCTCTTCTTGACTTCCTGAATTCAATTAACCTCAACCTTTTTGTCATACATTTGGGGAGGTTGGTGAAGTTGACTACTAGCATATCCTTGAGGGAATATCTGATACGCCATACAAATAAAAAAGCAATTCTTTTAGTATAACCAAATGTAGTATAGGTTACAAAGTGATACCCGTGAAGATTAGTGAGTTTATACGGTAACAGATCCGTACAGGGCCCGTCATATTTAGTGTGAATAAACTAACCATGTATAGCCAAGGTAATGGTATGGGGGATTTTGACATTGCAGGCTATGAGACCAATGAGAGATTGAGGGTTGAAAATATTATAAGAGCAAACCTGAGTCCTGTGAGTAGATACAGGTTTACCTGACATTTTATGAGTTAACAAGGCTTTGAAACTTTCAGTTGACAAAGATTTATAGCATTTGAAACTTTCGGTTGGGCTTGACATGATACCACATTTGCTTGGCCCGGTCCAAAACTTGGGAGAATTTCCATCCACTAGCAGGTTGCAACTAGAATTAGTCATGAAAGTGTAGCCTTCACACGAGTCTTTCCCACGTGAAGCATCATGATCTAACTCAGCATTGCCAGCAGAACAAAAAACATGACTATGAGTATCTGCCGCTGAAAACCTACGAAAAATTGTCAAAAGACGTTGGGTTAGGAAAATAAGTTAAAGGGATTTCCTTCTCATAGGCTTTATCCTAAACAGATTATGAGTAGCAGAAATTGAAACGACTAGGTTATAGGGGAAAAGTAGTGGGTAAGCAGATGGGTTTTTGGGAATTTCGGGAATTGCCTTTATTAAGAGAGGGAGATAACCATCTAATCATCTTTAAATCCTTTTTAAACCACCACTTCATCTTCTCCCTCAAGCCATTTCCTTTATGTTTTCCAAACCATCTCTTCACACTTGCTGCACTATTGTTTTCTGAGAAGTGGATTTCCCAAGCATTTCTACAACACGTTTGCAACATCTAAAGACCAACATAGTGAAAAACCCACTACGTCAGCAGTTAATGAAGATAAGCCCCAAATGCAGTGGTATCCATATGAGCATGTGATTCAGAGATTGCCTTCCCCGAGGATGTGAGTCTCCCAATTATCGATATAGTTTTAATTGGCATTTGGATAATCTTCAGCATAATTTTGAAGCGAATAAGAAGATTATCAGAGTTCAAGAAGGTCCACCCAGAGTGGAATATTCAATTCTAAATAGGGAGCTACTTTACCGTATTCCGAATTCAACGGTTTCAATAAAGCTCATATATTTGTTCGTCTTGGACCAGATCTAAAACTACCCTCAATGGTTTGTGTAGCCATAAATACTTGAATCTTTCACCGAGGATCTTAATCAACTCACTAATGTTACCTGTGAGACCCAAAGATTGCCAATATCTAAAATTCAGAGCTAGGATTATGAGATTGATGGAGGAACCGAAAGTGGTGGTGCCTTTAAGGAAAATGTTCTTACCAACGAGAAGGCACCCAAGGATGATGATCTTCAGGAGGAAAGCCATGGAGAAGCCCCAATGAATACATGGGATAGGATTTTCCGAAGCAAACTACCAGCACACTAATGTAGGGTTCTAATGATGATGATTCAAAATTGTATGTTTTTCATCCCATATTTAGGATATTTGAGGTCCATGAAGTTGTTTCCTTGGTCGCTGATCTATTTCTCATTGTCGGAGTTGGAAGAATTATCTTTATGTCTATTACTCTGTCTGTTGAGGTGCGAGAAGCAATTTGAATTTTGGCAATGCAGAACTAGAACAATGATGAGCCAATGCATTTTCCAGTGCTTGATGTGATGTGTCCCTCTGCATCCAAGGTTGGTGGATCGGTTGTTGCAATTGGAGTCAACAAGAGTGCACTACCTGTCAACAATCCAGTCGATCCAGTAGGCGATCCGATTCCACTGGTCTAGTTCATCCAGGTCCATCACCAGCACAGCCAGTACCAGCACCACCCCGATTTAATAAAGTTCGTCATGAAAGGCCTACATCCCATGCCACTAGGAGTCAAGCACGGACTGTTAGTCAGGGAACTCGAAGTCAACCAAAATAAACGATAAGGGAATCAGTAGGAATATCTCAAAGGTAAAGAATCTTTTCATTACAGACATGTTAGAGAGAACTTTTTGTTGGTTAACCACCTGGTGATGTTGGAATTGATGGTTAACTTTTTTTAGATGTTTTGTTTTTTGGATTAGTTCTATTTTCATGGTTAGAATGGCTATTTTCAGAACACTGAATGGTAGGATGTATGAAGGATATTATTTTATGCGAATGTTGGGTTTGTTTCACAAATATGTTTTGATTTCTAAGCTTAATTCTGTGATAAATCTGTGATGGGACTGCATAAGTTTGTTGTTGTTATCATCATCAACCTTATTGTGAGGGTATAAGGAGTTTTGAAATTTCCTTGAACCTCTACCAAATCTATGAATAGGCAGGGATCTGTGGATTGGTAGACGATATGAGGTTTGCGTGAGATTTTGCAGATGAAAGAAATATTTCCAATCAAAGGAGAAATTATGGGTAGTTTTTGTTTGGAATTTGAGTTGGTTTTGGATTTGAAAGTGTTTATTGATATTGGGGGGTTTTGGGTAGAGAAGAAATGTGAGAATTTCTTCTATTGCTGAACTTGTTGAAAGTGGTATAGAAGATGAACTTTATTTTGTGTGCATTCATTCTATATGCCAGAATATAAGACTGGAGACTCTTATATGTCTCGACAGTCTGCAATACGAAAGGGAAAGAAAATAGATATGCACTAAACATGGTGTGCTTATCTTGGGAAGAAAATATTACAAATATTGCATAGAGATAATATGCAATAAACATGAGAGGATTTGGTGAAGATGTGGTTTGGTTATTTCCGGAAATGAGAATATTGCATATCTTGTGATTCAGATATGAGGATATCTTGTGTATCCAATACTCCCCCTCAAGATGGAGCGTGTAGGTTGCGCATGCCCAGCTTGACGAGTAAATACTCTAGTTGGTGTGACCCAAGTGTTTTAGTGAATATATCGGCTATCTGCATCTTCGTGTTGACGTAGAGGGGTTCTATCTCTTGGGACTCAACTCGTTCCTTGACAAAGTAACAATCCATTTCAACATGCTTCGTTCGTTCATGAAAAACTTTGCAATGTGTCTAGCTACTTGGTTATCACAATAAAGGGGCGTCGGTCCACTTTGTTCAGCCTCAAGTCCCTTGAGGAGCCAGCGCATCCATAAAACTTCACTAGTGGTGGTTGCCATGGCTCGGTACTCTGCTTCAGCCGAGGATCGTGAGACGACGGATTGTTTCTTAGATTTTCAAGAAACTGGCGCTCCCCCAGGAGAAAAAGGTGTCCAGTTCGTGACCTTCTTGTGATGGACAACCCAGTCATTCGGCATCACAGTATGTGACCAAGTTTGTTCCTCCATTTTTCGGAAAGAAGATCCCCTGTCCTGGAGTAGCCTTTAGGTATCGCAAGACCCTCATGGGAGCATCTAAATGTTTCTGTCGGGGATCAGAGACAAATTGGCTTAGCACGTTTACCGAGTATGTGAGATCCGGTCTCGTGGCTTGGAGATACAGAAGCCTCCCTACCAGACGTCTGTACTTACTTGCATCCACACGAATATCTCCATCATCATTCTCAAGTTTTAGGGTTTTCTCCATGGGAAAAGAACACGGTCTACACCCCAGCATTCCACTATCTTCTAGAATGTCTAGAGTGTATTTTCGCTGGCTTAGGACCAAACCGTCTTTTGTACGCGCAGCTTCGATTCCAAGAAAGTACTTCAGGGGTCCGAGGTCTTTGATGCTAAACTTGTTGAGGTAGGATTTTGCTTCTTGTATTTTGTCTTGGTTATTTCCCACAATGATAACATCGTCGACGTATATGAGGGCGCTGAAAAAAACTTTTCCTTTCTTGTAAATGAAGAGCGAGTGATCCGCGTAGGATTGTTTGAAGTCAAGTTCGAGCAGAGCTGATGTGAATTTTTGATACCAGTTCCTCGAGGCTTGCTTCAAACCATAGAGAGATTTTCTCAGCCTGCATATCTTCGTGCCTCCCCCTTTGTCATAGCATTGTGGAATCTTCATGTAAACTTCCTCATGCAAATCCCCATGCAAGAATGCATTGTTCACGTCAAGTTGATGAATAGTCCACTCCTTCTTAACAGCAATAGCAAGTAGGCTTCTAACTGTAACTAGCTTGGCAACTAGAGCAAACGTATCGTGGTAGTCAACCCCCTCCATTTGTGTGTAGCCTTTTGCGACGAGTCTAGCCTTGTACCTCTCTATTTCACCGTTTGGCTTGTACTTTATCTTGTAGACCCACTTCGAATCTATGGCTCATTTCCTATCGGGCAGGTCTTCTATGGTCCAAGTTCCATTCTCTTCGTGAGCATTTATCTCTCTTTGTATGGCTGTTCTCCAGTTCTTGTCCTGCATGGCTTCCTTAAAGTTTTTCGGCTCATCATTGGAGTTGATGGCAGCCAAAAAGGCTTTATGGGAGTCAGAAAATTTATCGTAGGAAACAAAATTTGCTAAGGGACATACCGTTGAGGAGTGTTGATCGGAGGCAGGATGTGCATGGTCTATGGATGGGGGAATTCGTACATCATAGTCACTGAGTCGAGCAGGCCTGAACCTGGTTCGTTGTTCTCTTCCAAGCCCAACATTGTTGTTTTGGGCATCTATGCCTTCAATTTGATTAAGTGCTAGAGTAGCCGACCCATTGGACGGACCACTTTCTTCCAACGAACATGGGCTTTCGGAAGAATTGATTTCTGGTTCATTAGGCCTCAAGTCCATCATTTCGACCTGTTCAAGTTTGTTGAGGTAGTCCTCATGGGCTGCGTCTGGCCTGTCGAGCTCATTCTCTACTTGATCATCTATGAATGGGTATTGAAAAATGTTCTCCTCTTTGTGTGTTATTTCTTTGATTTTTATGGCGAAGGGAAAAACATTTTCTGCAAATTTTACATCTCTGGATATGATGATTCTGTCGTGACTTGGGTCGTACACTTTGTATCCCTTTGTTCCATTTGGGTAGCTCATGAAAACCCCTGGTCTCCCTCGCATTGCGAACTTGTCACCTTTGGTCTCAAAACTTCGATAATAGACCATACACCCAAGAATTCTCATATGGTCATAAATTGGCTTCTGATCAAACAATAATTCGTATGGTGACTTGTTGTTGATTATCTTTGAAGGAAGTCTGTTGATGGTGTAGGCCGCAGTCAGGATGCATTCTCCCCAAAATCTTATTGGGAGGTTGGCTTCAATTTTGTGGGCTCGTGCTGTTTCGAGAAGATGTCTGTGCTTCCGTTCTACAACCCCATTCTGCTGTGGAGTGTGTGGACACGTCGTTTCTAAAGTAATTCCTTGTTCGGCATGGAAAGCAAGCATACTATTTGAAGTGAACTCTCCACCATTATCACATCTTTTTCTCTTAACGTTTCTTTCGAACTGTGTTTTAACCATTCTGTAAAAAGCAACAAAGCATGTACTTGCTTCATGCTTGTGTTTCAGTAGAAATACCCAAACAACTCTACTGTAGTCATCAACTATTGTTAGGAAATAGCTGGCTTTAGAGAAAGAAAGTGTTCGATACTTTCCCCATATATCGCAGTGTAATAATTCAAAGATAGCATTTGTTTTAGTGGTACTAATAGGGAAAGGTTGTCTTGTCATTTTTGACTTAACGCAAGAATCACAAACATCATTATTTTTCTTGAAAGAAACATTATTAAGGAATTTTATTTGAGATAATTTTCCGTCACCAGCGTGTCCCAATCTCTTGTGCCACATATCCAACACTGTCATCATGGCTGTTCTTCTACTTGTAGATATCCCCATATTATATAGACCATCTTTGCACTTACCCGTTCCAATCAATCTCCTCGAACGCAAGTCCTATGTAACAAAAAAATGAGGAAAGAATGTCACTGTACACTTTAAATCTTTCGTAAGTTTGCTAACAGATATAAGGTTGCATGTAAATTTTGGAATGTGCAAGACCCCTCTCATCTTTATTCCATTTTTCAAAGTGTGATTACCCCTTCCTTTAACTGGAACGACTTCACCATTTGGGATAGTGACTGGTGCTTCATGGCTGGACACAAATTTTTCTTCAAGAATATCAGTTCTGTAGGTCATGTGTTCCGTGCATCCTATATCCATTATCCAATTATTATCATGGTGAGGTTTACCTGCCATATTTGCGCTGCGAGAGGTTTCATTCGCCGTCTTGTTCTCGGCAACTACATGTTTTAGGAACTGTTCATAGTGGTCTTTTGTCATGCTCAAACCTCCAATATCAACGCAATTTCTTGAGGCATCTGTTTGGTCGACATAAACTTCTGCACAAGCGGCTCTCGACTTGAATCTGGAAGATCTGCGATCATTGGAGGGTTTTGATGGCCATCAATCCGGGAACCCAATCAATTTGAAACAGCCCTGCCTGTTGTGTCTGGACTTGTTGCAGAAATCACAAAATTCAGCTTGCCTTCCATCCCTCCTAGAAACGCCTGAAGTGTCTACAGAACCTGGGATGTGTCTGCTGCGTTCCGAGAGCAAGCATGGAATACGCCTGTTTTGCTCGGAGAACAACCGGTTGCTGTTGCCGGAAGTGTTTCTCGCTGGGACATTTCTTACTGTTGAGTGAAAGGCAGCTGAATCAGGCGCGGTTCTTCTTGAACTGCCGGTGATTACTCTTTGTTGCTCATCTTCGGCAACCAAATGATAGGCTGTTGACAGCGACGGAGTAAGTTTCATAGCCAAAATTTGGGTTCTAATGGTTGCAAACTCATTGTCCAAACCCAATAGGAACACATAGAGGCGTTCCTTTTCTTGATTCTCATTGAGAGCTTTACCAACATCACACGTACAGTTGTTGCATTTGCACTTTGGAATAGGGAGAAAGGACTGTATTTCATCCCGTAACACCCTTAGCTTCGTGTAGTAGGAGGAGACGGACATTCCATCTTGCCTTGTATTGGAGATGGAATGCCTTAATTCGTATGCCCGAGGCGCACTCTCTTTGCCAAATCTTTCGCGAAAATCTGACCATATTTCTGCAGGGGAATTGGTGTACTTAACACTGCCTCGAATCTCTCTATCCATGGCTGTAGAGAGACATCCTCTAATCATGGCATCGCAGCGTTTCCATGCCATCATTTTTGTACTGTTTTCTTCAGGTTTCTTGATACTTCCATCAACGAAACCTATCTTGTTTTTGGCAAACAAGAAATTCTCCATTTCTTGCATCCAATCTAGGTAATTGCTATCCGTCAAGACATCATTCACATGTATTTGTCTTGGGTAGTCTGAAGGGTGTAGATAATAGGGAGAGCTATGGTCTGTAGCATCTCCAACTGTTTTGGTTGAGTTGCTGTCTGCCATGGAGGGACAGAAGGTTTGAAGATTTGATATTTTTGAGTTTGAGTGTGGATTAGCCTTGCTCTGATACCATATTGAAAGTGGTATAGAAGATGAACTTTATTTTGTGTGCATTCATTCTATATGCCAGAATATAAGACTGGAGACTCTTATATGTCTCGACAGTCTGCAATACGAAAGGGAAAGAAAATAGATATGCACTAAACATGATGTGCTTATCTTAGGAAGAAAATATTACAAATATTGCATAGAGATAATATGCAATAAACATGAGAGGATTTGGTGAAGATGTGGTTTGGTTATTTCCGGAAATGAGAATATTGCATATCTTGTTTATCAGATATGAGGATATCTTGTGTATCCAATAGAACTAGAATTTGATTTTGAAGTAGAACCAAAATGAGAATTGCTTTCAGTGTGTAAATACTGTAAGTACTTAATTAGTTGGGAATTGACTGTGAGTGAAACCATGGATAGGATGCTGGTTATTTTTCCTAATTACATTTGAAAAAAGTATGAATTCAGGTATCGTTCTTATAGTGATTATGTTGCAATTTGAGAGATGGTGAGACTCTGGTGATTTAGTGAAGATGTTGTAACTTAATTCTGTTGGGGAAAAATGAGTTTAAATTAAATGTTTTTTGGTCTTGGT
>JAJJMC010010218.1:3700008-3773117 GCA_023531435.1 Papaver californicum
GGGGTAATAACTTCAAAACTTATTAGAACACCCCCATCCCTCGCCACGATATTCATTTAGGGGTACATAATAAAGGCGTCCTAAGAAGAATAAAGATTTGGAGGTATGGGGTTCCTCAAGAAGCTTGGAAGCACCTCGAGAAGAAGATAATGTTTTCCAATCATGTAAAACAATCTAGAAATCAAAGAGGAACAATTTGATCTACCGTTGACAAAACTTTCTTATTCATCGATAAGAAGATTACAAGTTTATATAGATGTTACAAGATATTTAGTTATGCGTACAAATCCTAACTTTAATGGAAGATAATGTAGGAATATATGATTGTGAGAAATTCCAGCTGACAGACTTATTTAGTGGAGACAATTTAGGGTCATTAGTAAAGCTAATTTAGGATCGTATATATGTATCCTTGACACTCGCCCTCAAGTTGAGCATGAGTGGAACAATGCTTAACTTGTCTCTTAGGAATTGAAATCTTGGAGAAGCTAATCCCTTAGTAAAAATATTTGTCAGCTGATCTTTTAAAGAAATGAATATAACCTGAAGCTCCTTTGCTTCTACCTTCTCATGTACAAAATGAATATTTATTTCAATATGTTTCCTACGAGCATCAATAAGGCTGCACAAGAACCGTCCCGAAAAACCGTCTTCGCCCAAACCCGACAAAACCACGAGTTTTTAAACCGAACCCGCCCGCCGCGGGTTGGAATACAGTTTTGAAAATCAAAAACCCGGTCATTACGGTTCGATTTACGGGCTTAGTACAGGAACCGCCCGAACTCTCCCGTATAATTTGATTATTTTTAGCCATTGATTGAGATTAATAGTTTTCATCCTAGCCATCCATCTAACAACAAACTTAACAAAAAAAAAAAACTTAATTTTCATCTCGTTCTTCTGTACTAAAATAGATACTAAAACCAAACTTGACTCCATCTCTTTAATTTTATCTAAAATAGATACTAAAACCAAATATCAAATACCTTCCGCTCTGCACAATTTCCTATTCCTCATGAACACATGTTACAATAAACACTTCAAAAAATTTATATTGTCCTAAAATTGTTTCGATCTTTCATCCCCTTCTTGTCATTTTAATCAGAATGGACACCAATACTATCAGTTGTCCATTGCTTAACATAGCGAACGAAATGGACACCAAACAGTAGACATCAATTTATATCATCGTACAAAGATTTATCATAAAAAGAAGAGTCTAGTTTTATACCTCATACAGAATGGCTAGAACACGTTTCATTTGAGCCCCGGTTGGAGCTTTACGGATACTATTGATATGTTGAAGCCTCTCTGTATCATTTGAAAATTTGACTGCAGGTGCCTTGGCAGCAATTGAAGATGATGTTGCATTAGGTACAAATTTATGATGTGGTGCAGACCTGGATGAAGATCCTGATCCTGCTGATGCTCGAGCGTTATTGATACTTGATAGAGTTGATTGGAATTTTTGTTGTTGTTGATTGAATTTTGCTAGTTGTCCTTGCATTGCCATCTTTTTAACTCAAAATACCAATCACTCACTCAAATTCTACACAATCAAAAAACACAAAATTAGTTAAATTGAATAAAGATTACTACTTTTCTATCAGTTTTTTATTTTTTTTGTCTGTATGTTTTTGCTATGTGGATTAAACCCGAACCCGTCCAATTCAAATTGGGTCGGTTTGAAACCGACCTGCCTATGGTCGGGTTGGTAGTTGGTTTTGATTTTTAAGACCCGCCTATAAACGGCTTGGTAGTTGGTTTTACCCCTAAACCGACCCACCCGCCCGTTGTGCATCCCTAAGCATGAAACACATGATTTATTGTCAGGTAAGTCACATCTTAGTTATCAGACCATAATGTTGGTTGTGATATCTTTAAACATAATTCCTTTAGTAAGGATTGTATCCATAGAAATTCAGAAGTAGCAATAGCTACACCTATATATTCTTTCCCGGTGCTAGACTTCGAAACAGTTTTCTGCTGCATGCACTCCATGATCACAGGTTTCCTCCAAAGAAAATACAATAACCATTAGTTGATTTGCGATCATCTAGGTACCTTCCCCAATCAACATCAGAATGGGTGTGTAGAGAAGTATCATAGGTATGACGCAGATGGAGACTGTTGTCCACAATATGCTTTAAGTAGCAGAGTCTTCTCTTGACATGTTCCTAATGTTCTATAAATAGATCATGCATATATTGACCAACTTTGTTCACAACAACAGAGATGTTAGGTCTTGTTATATGTAAGTATTGTAAGGCACCAACAACACTTCTACATAGTGTTGTACCATAAAAATTCGTAGAACCTTGTTTTTGGAGCTTTGCCTGAGATGCTAGAGGTGTACTTACTGGATTCACTTCATCCATATTTGTTTTTCTGAGAAAATCAGCAATATATTTACGCTGACTCAAATATAATCCCTTGTTTTTACGTATGACCTCAACACCTAAGAAGGAGGTTAGTTTAAGTCCTCCATATATTCTACTGCCAATGCATCACTTAAGGCTGAGAGAATCGATCTTTCTTTTAGTTGTTGAATATCTATTTGATTGATCAATCTGTGATATTCCGAATCCTCATTACTAATCGAATCGAAAGGGTTCGTTCGTCTATGACCAGCTGATTTGATCCTGTGATAATTATATCATCTACATATACAAGCACATATATAATACAAACAGAATCAGCTTTGATAAATAAAGAGTTTTCAACAACTGAACCAATAAATCTAATTTTGGTTAATTAACCACTTAGGCATGAGAACCAAGCCCTTGGTGCCTGCTTGAATCCACAGAACGACTTGTGTAACTTGCACACATGATCTAGAAAGTTTTGATCTGTATATCCAATAGGTTGTTTCATATAGACCTCTTCATCAAACACTCCATGCATAAATGCATTTTCTACGTCTACGTGTCGAAGTTTCCAGTTTTTCATAGCTGCAATGGACAAAACAAGACGTATGGTGCATGTTTTGATAACCGGACTGAAAGTCTCTACATAATTTATTCCTTCTTGCTGGTGAAACTCTTTTTCTACCAATCGTGCTTTATATCTTTCGACTGTCCCATCTAACTTTTGGTTTATGTAAAACACCCATTTTGAACCCACAACATTCATCTCCTTTTCATACTTTACCAAGGACCAAGTGACATTTATCATTAGAGAAGTCTACTGATCATCCATTGTTTTTCTCTATTTAGGATATGTGCATGCTTTGGAGTAGCAGGTAGGTTCCAAGAATTCTGGGTCCTGCAAAAGGTACTTTGTAGCTGTTAGGCACAATTTATTAATATGTTTGGAGATACCTGACCTTTCCCTAGTTACCATATTATGATGTTGTACGCTTTGAACAATGGGTGGTTCAATCTATTGGACTTGTTGTTGTATTGCAGGAGAAGGAGGTTGTGAATTATCAACTTATATTGTAATTTTCGGTGTGACTGGTAATTGAGTGAAAGATGAGTTAGGTGAAAGAAATGGTGAAGAAAGTACCCTGGTGTTAGGATTTTGTTGTAGCCGCGAACATCGGGTGAGCATATAACTTGGCAGCAAAAGGAAAAAACCGATTCTTCAAATATGACATGTCACGAGATGTGTAACCTGTGTGTGGGTAAATGAAGACATAAATAAACTTTATGTGAGCTGATGTAACCTAGAAATACACAAGGTAGATATCTAGGTATTATTGACATATATACGAAGACATGGGTAACAGAGATATCCAAAAACTCTTAAGAAGAAGTAGTCTGGTGACTTATTAAAAAGAAGTTTTAAAGGAGTTTTAGGTTCAGTTTTGGAAGCAGGAACACGATTGACAAGATAACAAGCAGCGTTGAATGCATATGACCAATATGATTTAGGCATAGAGGCATGAAATAATAGAGCAAGACCAGATTCATTGATGTATTGTATGCGAGGCTCGTCTAAGCCATCTTGAGAAGAAGTATGGGAACATGAGAACCTATGGATAATTCCGGATTCATTTAGAAGTTTGGTGAACTTTTGATATTCTCCACCATTTTGAAATTCAAATTTTTTCATATTATGGTCAATGAGGTTATCAATTTATGTCTTGAAATGTATGAAGGTTGGTAATCCATCTGATTTCTGGACAAGAGGAAAGATCCATGTATAATGGGAGTAATCTAGCAAAAGTAAATAACATCGAAAACCATTTCTTAACACATACAGAGATACCCATAAATCAGATACTATTAAGCTTAATGGTTTATTGTAGATAGTTTACTAATTGGAAAAAGAAGTTTCTTGCTTTGGCTAACATGGCGAGAATGACAAAAATCAAATGATTTATTAGAAACATGAAGGAAAAATTCTTTAATAACTCAAGCCACTGTGCAAAGCATAGGATGTCCTAGATGTGGGTGCCAAATCAAAAAAGTTTTCGGGATGAATGATTTTGGTGGAAACTGGTTACCTATCTCTCGAACATTGTCAAAAATATAAAGTTCATTTTTACCTATCCTTGTAAAAGCATTCTCCCCGTGTGAAGGTCCTTTACAAGAAAGAAATTTGTGTGAACCCAAAGAATACCAAGTTATTTTGCAAAATTGAGAGATAGAAAGAAGATTTTCATTTATCTGAGGGACATGATAAATATTTTTTTTGATGAAAGGACCTGTTATTATGAGTAAAATAGGCATTACCCATGTTTTCAATTTGGAGAGTGTTACCATTTCCAAACTAAACATGATCAAATCCACTGTATTCTTGGCTAAGATTCAACTTGTTCAAGTCAAAAGTCAAGTGGTGTGTAGCTCTTGTGTCAGTAACCTAGCTGTTGTTGCTTGATTCTCTAGGCAAAGCAAGGTAGGATGTGGATTCGTTGTTGATGCTCGGATGGGGTTGTTTTTATATATGTACCAACAATTAATGGATGTGTGGTTTCTTCGACCACATAGCGGACATGGGCCTTGCGAGTTTTGATTATTATATCTTGAATTTCTTTGTGGTCTACTTGGTTGATAGTTGATAGTTCTGATTGTTATATCTTCGCTGATCCGGCATGTTGTAGCTATTTCCTCTTGTAACTGTTACATTGGCTAAGGGCTGCTGAATTTAAGCAAGTCGTTGATCAAGACGCATATCAAAGGTAAATTTATGAGAATAGAATGTGTTCATGTCCATTGTTAACATAGTGCTTACAGCGTGACAATATGATCATACGACTAACTTAGCCCACTTAGAATTGAGTGTTGTATGTCGTCTTCACTTATTGGGTTCCCTAAGGCTGCAAGAGCATTAAATAAAGATGTAACTTTTGAAAAATAGTCTTGCATACTATTATTACCTTTGGTTAGACTCTGGAGTTCCCTTCGAAGTTGCATCTAATGTGCTTTAGTTTGAAGTGCAAATCGAGTTTCAAGTGCTTTCAAGACTTCTTTTGAAGTTGGAAAATCAACTACACGAGTCATAACACCTTTTGAAAAATACGACAACAACCATCTTATCAAGATTCGATCTTGTTCTTTAAATTTTCTGAATTCTAGGTTGATTTTTTCAGAATTAGGAAGATTTCGTGGTGGTTTTATTTTGGTTCCATCGACATAACCTTCTAGTTATTAACCTTTTAGCAATGGTTTGAACTGTGATTTCCACAAAAGATAGTTTGTTTCACTCAATTTGATGTTGATGAGATGGTTTTTGTGTAATTGTTGAAGATTAGTTGTGTCTGCTGCCATTGTTCAAGAGTTTTCGCGGTTTTACGATCTCTGGCGTGATACCAACTCAAGAGATATTTTTGAATAACAAAAAATTCTTCTTCATTGACAAGAAGATTACATGTTTATATAGATGTTACAGATATTTAGTTATACGTACAAATCCTAACATTAATGAGAGATAATGTATGAATATATGATTGAGAGAAATTCCAGCTGACGGACTTATTCAGTGGAGACAATTTAGGATCATTAATAAAGCTAATTTAGGATCGTTTACACGTATGCTTGACATGAGGTAGACTGGTGATTGAAGAAGCACCCCAAGAGGAAGAATTTGATGATGAAGACGACATGAAAAACGAACACTTTGTTGTTGAAGGCAAAGGTCAAGAAATTGTTATTGCTTCGCCTCAACCTCAACCTCAAATGAAGGAAAGAAAACCAAGGAAAAAACCTTCATCGAAGGCAAGCATATTCCTAAGGGAAAAGACGTGTTGTTGCCTAAGAAGAACAATGACAGACTTTGGGGTGAGTCCCCAGATGGGTCTGTAATCTTATTTTGTTATCAAAATTCATAGGCTGCTAAAGTGGCTGAGAGCAAGATAATAATCTAAAAACATCGGTTCAATTTATATTCTTTATAACTTTAATTTATAACTTGTTTGGTATCAAGATAAAAATTTAATTGCAACATCTCTTAATTTACATGCAAATGTTCTATATTGAAGTTTTTATCAAAAGAAAAAAGATTCATTACTGACTTAAAGTATTATAGTGAATAGAATGTTGTATTAAACTGGGAATCCCTTTTAACATACAATGTGTACACATTTGCATATATTGAAAGTTGTCGAAGTGATTTACTTAATATTCTTAGCTTCTTATATGCAACAAACTCAAGAAAAAAAGCTTATATAAGGCTAACCACTATAGTACCTTGATTCAAGATTAAAGTTATCAAAATTATGGTCAAAGGTGGTAATTCAAGTTGTGGTCCAAGACTTTGCTTGAGAGAGAAGTTGAATCAAGTTTGTTGCATCCAATGGTTGGGCGCAAGGAAAAATCACTTTTTACGCCCAATGATTGGACGCATCAAATATGAGTCATCAGATTTAATTTAATAAGTTAAAATCTTACGACTTCATTGGACGCAGCAATCCTAAACCATCAAATTTTACTTTATGAGTTAATTTCTAACGTCTCATCTATTTATGCCAAATCATTAACTAGACGTATAGATTCAATCACTATGGTACATAGCAATCGATTCAATCTGACGCGACACTTAAATTAAATCTTGAATCTTAAGTATTATAATGGTTAGCCTAAATATAACATAATACCTTCAGAGCCTGTATATGGACGTATGACTGTATTAACCGTTATGCGTTTTTAATTATGACAAAAAACATATAATGGTATTACATTTTAATTACAAATATATTTTATATCCCTAAATATATGGGTAAAATAAGATATATAGATTTTTCAATAAGATAACGTTGAAAACTTATGATGATTATGCGTCATTTCATGCTAGTCATACGTTTTCTGATTTTTTTTTCAAAACATGTAACATTATATATCTAGTCCTCTACAATCCTCTCCCTACCGGATTCACTATAAAACTTGGGAAGAAATTACGAACATCCATAAGATATGGCATGAGAAAGCCAATAACATCTATCTATTTAAACAAACCATAATAATTGATTGATAGTAATAAATATTTTGTCTCGTAAAAATTAAGCTATTTTAAATTTATATTATTTTTATTTTAAGAAGTAAGAAAAAGAAATATTTTTAAATTTTTTTTTAAATTATATCTTTATGGATAATAAACTAATAAAATTTAGAAACGACATATTTATTAACCTATGATATAAATATTTATAAAATTTATATTGTTGTAAAAATATTCTAAAACACCTATTTAAAGAACATAAATGCAACTATCAAATCATACATCATCATACATCTTTTTTATGTTCAAATTTAATAATAATAGTTAACAAAAAAAAGTAATTTTAAAAACATTCTTTTATTTTATAAAATTGCTCAATTTTTTTTTAAAAATTAATAGCTCAAATTTTACAAAATGGAAGGAATATATAAAGTAAATAATTATATAAAATAATTTCATTAAATTAATACAATCAACTTCCACCCAACCAAATGTAATTTTCCTCTTCTTTAAACTAAAGATCACTACCTCACAACTTATATATATCCTCAACCTCTACCATGCATCATCATCTCAAGACAAACAATTGTGTGCGGTTACATGATTTAATCTTTAATCTTTTCGTTTTTTATATTTATTTTTCCCCGACTGGCTCAATCTTCAATACGTTAAAGAAAATTACATTTGAAAAAATAAATAGAAAAAAAATAAGGAGACATTCATCTTCAATAATTTTCAATCATCTTCGATTAGTCCAGCAGATGCTTCTCTAGTAGACCGGCGAAATTGTAAAGTTATGATATCAGTAACCGGAGATCATCAGCACCATAATTTCCACGAGCCGAACAAAAATGAATTAATCATCGAGAGTAATAATGGGTAAATCATTGAGATCATCTCTTTGAGAGGAACTTCTCCAAAACCCAGTACTATAAAATCTATCCCACATTTCAATCTCCAAATCTTGAATTTCACTACCAGTCGTACCGGATTTATTACTAATCAAATCACCTATTAATTTATTATCCTCATCACTCCATTCATTACCAACAACACCCAATGGATGAATTTGAATATCAGGTTCGTCACAACCACAACGACATCTTTTTTTCTGTTGCTGCTGCTGACAGACGCCATTTTTCTTCAATCTTTTTATCCTTTTATTCTTCAATGCTTTTCTACAAAGTCCTGCTGGTAATTTATATACAGCAAGTACTAAAAAATTCATAATCCCACATGGACAACAACAACATATTGCTGCACATTCTGCTGCTGTTCCTCCTGCTACTTCTGCAAATCTCTTACTTCCTCCCGGTGTTGATGATGAATACAAGTTCCTTCTTAAACTTCCTCCTCCTACTCCTGTTGTTGTCAATGATGATGATGATGATTCTTTTGTTAGTAAAAGTTGTCTCTTGTTCGTCATTGATTGTCTTAGAACAGGTTGTCGTCTCCTTTTCTTCCAGACCCTCTTGTGAGATTGATAATGAAATTTCCTCAATCTTCAAAAGGATCTGTAAGAGCAAAGGTCATGAAAGATGAAACAAAAAGAAAACCAGGTCCATTACTCTAATGGGGGCTTGATTTTGGTTTTCTGTTGATAATTACAAACATGCATTAATCCATTTGGAGTTAATCTTCCACTAATGTTTTTGGTCCCGTAATGCATGTTCTATCAATCAATCTTTATTTTCCAACTCAAAACTCGTTGTAATTTATCTTAATTTACTTAATTAAGAAATTTGGTCAAAAGATAATCTATTAATAGTTACTTAACCAAGTCAATTGATAATGTGAGATTTTGTTTTACTGCTAATTGTTATTTTCCTTTACACAAGTACCCTATAAAAGACTCAATCGCCAAAGCATATTGGTTACTGATTTAATGCAAGCAGCCAATGTCACATTACTTGATGTTACTGTATTAGAGGACCGGTGGAGGGTCTGACGAAGGAGACAAAAGCCAGACCAAAATACAGATTAGAACACCGTAAATGCTCGACTTAGAGCGAGGGCCTCTAGCCAACACTATTTAAATACCTCTGGCTAATTTGTTGGAACACCGTTGTTGGGAAATAAAATAAGAGCGATACGTGTAAGACGAATAATAAAAAAACAATGAAATTCAAGAAGGATGAGAAGCACACAATCAAAGCCATATTAAAGTATCGAAATGGGACAGATGTGAAAGACTGAGCAAATCTCTGCATGATCGACACGTAAGATCGGGAAAGTAACATCACACTGATCGAAACGGACAGCATTAAATGCATATGGAACGGGAAAGAAAGAATAATGATGAGCATGGAGCGTGAAAGTAAGGCAATAATTACTTTTATGACACGTATGATCGGGACAAAGTTGATTCTCAAGGAACGACGAGCACGTGTAAGCCATGCAAGGTAACGCACCAAAGAGAAAGCATGACCTGCCAATCTTATAAACATCCTGATCCTAATATAATAAGGAGAACGATAGAGGGTATCGGGACAAGAGGGACCCACTACTAAATCTATAAATAGAAGAGAGCATTCAACGAAGAAGGGGTCGGAAAATTGAGAAGAGAAAGAGAGGAAGGAAGATTAAGAAGAGCAGAAGGAAAAAGATTATTAGGTATGTACTGTGGATGATTAAATCCAATAGATAGGACATTCATGATAAAATTTCTTGCTTTTAATAGAAGATGTATTTGGAATTGTAGTTTTGATCAGATTTATGATCTGTAAATGATTGGACTGTTAAAATATTTATCAATTCATTATTCTTAAAGATGATTCTATGTATCAGCTCATTTATTAAAATCTTATGTTGATTATACAATCTTTAAATCATTGGTTGTTAATGTCAATGGGAAAATTGACATAAACAATTCTTTTAATAGAAGATGTATTTGGAATTGTAGTTTTGATCAGATTTATGATCTGTAAATGATTGGACTGTTAAAATGTTTATCAAATCATTATTCTTAAAGATGATTCTATGTATCAGCTCATTTATTAAAATCTTATTATGATTATACAATCTTTAAATCATTGGTTGTTAATGTCAATGGGAAAATTGACATAAACAATTTGGCGCTAGAAACAAGGACTGAGTTAAAGGATTTATCCTACCTTTTCTTGAAAAATGAATTTTTCTATTTTAATTGTCACATAATTATCTTTATTGAATTTGAAAAAATGGAAATGGTATGTCTTTGGAAAGAAAAAGATTTTTATGTATAAATGGGTCTGTCTAAATATTTGATCGTAAAACATATTTAAAAAAAAAAAAAAAAAAAAACTGTAGAACTAGTTTCTGTCATTTTCCTCTTTAATAATTTGATTGAAAGGTTATTTGGCTAACTTTTGAAAGGTTATTAGAAATAAAGAGGAGAAGGGAACTGATCAGCAGATTTAGAAGAGAAATGTCTCAAGAAGCAGGCTCTGCGAATCAAGACAGTAATGATAGACAAAGTTCCAGACAAAGGGAAGTTGACAGTGATCCAGAACAACAACAAAGTAATGTGGGAAATCATTCACCAATCCAAGAGCTAACACCAAATGCTTTATCACAAAATCAGCTCTCACATCACGAGAACTCAGGAAATAATGTCAAATATCTTCAAAATCTGATACGAGAAATGAATGAAATAAGGAGAGAACAGAGGATCAATCAGGATAGAATTGAATTATTAACCAGAGAAAATCAAGTTTTAAAAGATGTAATTCGACGTGAAAAGAGGCAGGCTGCAACAAGATCACGAAGTCCAGAAACAATTTCTGAAAGACGTGCACCCAGAAATGAAAGAGAAAATCAGGATCAGAGGATGGTGTTAGTAGGATCATCATCACGAGCCAAGAGACAGAGAGAAAATCAAGAAATTCAACGTACACAATGGCAAAAGTGTATTGAAGCAATGGAACAAATGAAATAGGAAATAAAAGGACTGAAAAATAAAGAAGGAGGAAGAATAGAAGAAGTGTTAAAAGAGGCCAAGCGTACACCGTTAGCTCAACGATTGACAAATGTTCCATTGCCAAGAGAGTATAACATCCCTGTATTTGAATGCTACGATGGAACAAAGGATCCAACCTCACATTTAAAATATTACAATCGAGTGATGTCACGATGGGATGGACAAGAAGCAATTATGTGCCGATGTTTCCCTTCAAGTTTAACAGGTTCAGCATTACTATGGTATGATAGATTGCCTGAGAGTTCCATTGAGTGTTATTCACAATTAGTGAGGAAATTTCTTGAAGCTTACATGTACAACAAACCCGTTGATTCGGGAATAGATAGATTATATTCCCTTACATCATGGCCAGAAGAAACGATACGATCTTATACCACCCGATGGCATACGGTGTGTCAAGCGATTGGAGATGTTGACTCAAGTACTGCAATAAATCATTACAAGTGGGGAATCGCTGACCGGAGATGTCAGCTTTTTATTGAAATTCATCGTAATAATCCCAAGACCGAGGGACAGCTCAAAGAAATAATAGAAACATGTGCAAGGTTGCAAGATGTCCAGGAACAAGGTCCAAGAAGCAATTCAAAAAATCAGGGAAGCATGAAAAGGACAAATTCAGTTGAGGTATCAATAGAGCAGAAAAAGAAATTTCCTCATCAATCAGAATCAAAGGAATCAAAGCGCCCACGATAAGGGGATAATAAAACATTTGTGCAACCATTTCAAGAAAGAGTGTTTACAAAGCTCAATATCTCATATACCGAATTATTTGATATCATAAAGGTTAAACCAGATTTTCAATAGCCATCATCAAAAGGCAATCAGCCTGAGTTTACGCAACGATCAAAAGATTATTGCGAGTACCATTGTTATAAAGGTCATGCAACAGAAAATTATAGGAATTTTATTATGCTGGTACAAAAAATGATAGATGCAGGAGAATTAAAAGAATATATTCAGAGGACCGAACCAGTAGCTAGACCCGACAAAGGCAAAGCAGTGCATATTCCGTATAATGAACGCACCATTAATGTAATATCATACTCAGAAAAAAGAGATACTGATGTGAATTCTGCAATCAATAAAAAGTTGTCTAAAAGGATTCAAAATCATGAAATTTTTAAGGTATCGGGAAGAATAACGGAAGCCTGGGAAGACTGGATGGCATCTCCTTTAACTTTCTCAGCGCGGGAAGTAAATCAAGAAATTGAGATGCACAATGATCCATTTGTCCTCACGTTACCAATGTCAGGATGGAATGTTAGAAAAATCCTTATGGACGGGGGCAGCTCGTTGAACGTTTTATTTCATAGCTCATTTTGCAAAATGGCGTTCACAAAAGATCAATTACTCCCATCTCCGTATGTGATTTATGGATTCAATGGAATGTCCTCAAGACCAGAAGGAGATATAGACTTGCAAGTATCAGTTGGACCAATCAACATTCTAACGAGATTTAGTGTAGTAGATGCTCCATCTCCGTACAATGCAATCATTAGGAGACGCTGGGTACACCAGTTAAAAGGTGTAATTTCCACTTATCACCAATATTTGCGATTTCCAACACCACAAGGCGAAATGGAGATCAAGGGTGATCAAGATGATGTTAAGTTTTGTATAAGGGTGGAGGTAAGAATGCATGAAGAGCAGGAACAACAACAGCGAGAAAGGAAGAAAAACCATAGGACCGAAGTAAAGGAAAATGAAATTAATCAATACTTGAAAAGGAAATTGAACAAGAGTCAGCAAATGAGTTAGGAGAAAGCAGCAAGAGTCAAGAAAATTCAACAAGTCAGCAGCTTGAAGGACCCTCATAGCAATTAAAGGGAACTCCAACTCCAATCGGGAATCCAAAACCAATTTTCACTTCTATAGAAGAAACTAAAATTGTACATATTGGAACTTTAGAATGGCCCAAGAGAGTACAGATTGGAACTTTGATGAAAGAAGATATGGAGCAAAGTTTAATCAAATTACTTCGTGATTTTGTAGATATATTTGCATGGAAAATGGAGGATATGCCCGGGATAGATCCGAACATTGTACATCATGAATTACGAATACGACCCGATGCTACACCATTTCGTTAACGGATACGCAAGGTTGCATCGGAGTATCACGATCCAGTTGAAAAGGAATTAGCAAAGCTTCTAAGTGCAGGATTCATTCGATAAGTACGATATCCAACATGGATTTCTAACATGGTGATCGTTCCGAAAAAGAACGGTGGAGTAAGAATTTGCATAGACTTTAACAATTTAAAAAAAGCTTGCCCAAAAGATAGTTATCCACTTCCTAATATTGATAAATTGGTGGATGCTGTAGAAGGCCACGAAGCATTATCTTTTATGGATGGTCAATCTGGATATAATCAAATAGCACTTGCTGAAGCAGATGAGGAGCACACTGCGTTCTTTACTCCTCGGGGGTTGTATTGCTATACCAGGATGCCGTTTGGGTTAAGGAACGCGGGAACAACATATCATCGTTTGGTTGATACAATTTTCAAACCATGGATCGGACAAATATTAGAAGTTTATGTCGACGATATGTTGGTAAAAAGCAAATTATCAATTAACCATCTACAAGACCTCGCTGAAATCTTTGGTGCGTTACGAAAGTACAAGATGAAGGTTAACCCGGAGAAATGCACTTTTGGTGTTTCATCGGGGCGTTTCTTGGGTTATTTGGTTACAAAAAATGGAATAGAAGTTGATCCAGCTAAGATCCAAGCAATAACAGATATGCCATCACCCAGCAGTATTAAAAGTGTACAGAAATTAAATGGATGTCTGGCTGCTTTAAACAGATTTATTGCCAGATCATCAGAACGGTGCAAACCTTTCTTTGAAATACTCAAGAAGAAAAATAAATTTGAATGGAACGATCAATGTGAACAAGCATTCCAAAGCATAAAGAAGCATCTAGCTATATTGCCAGCATTACAGAAGCCGAAACCAGAAGAGATATTAGCTTTGTATATATCGGCAACAGAAGATGCAATCAGTGCAGTGATGGTACGGACCAATGAAAAGATAGAAAAACAAATATATTATATCAGCAAAACCCTTAATTTGGCAGAAAGAAATTATATAAATATCGAACAACTCATCTTATCATTAGTCTTTGCCACTCAAAAGTTACGTACTTATTTTCTCACACATTATGTTCGTGTCCCGAGCAAGGCACCATTACAATCAGTACTGAAAAATACGGGAAAAGTTGGAACAATCGCTAAATGGAACGCCCAGCTAGAACAATTCAATATCATTTATGAGTTGCAAGCCGCACAAAAATCTCAAGTTTTAGCTGACTTCCTTGCAGACTTCCCAATTGAAGAAGAATGTGAAATTCAAGGTCTGATAACTTAAAAAAAAAAAAAAATTCACTCATTAACAATTTATTTTATCACATTAACAATTTATTTTATTTATAATTAAAGGATTACCCGGATGCGAGGAAGAAGACCCACAAGATATTCTGGACTCGGCAAACTCTCAAAAGTAGGAAGTTTTTGTTGATGGATCCCGAAACAAAGAAGGAGCAGGAATTGGCATCGTGATTGCTACACCAATGGGAGATCGAATGATTCATTCTTTTCGTCTTGAATTTGAAGAACATACAAATAACATAGTAGAATATGAAGTTGTGGTTCATGCTTTAAAACTCATCATTGAATTGGGAATCAGCAATGTTCGACTTACAAGTGATTCGCAGTTGGTAATTCGACAGCTCGAATTAAAATATCAAACACTTGATGCAGATTTAGCACAATATAAAAATCTTGTTCAAATTTTAGCAAGCCAAATCCCAAACCTTACTTTCCGACATCTATCCCGAGATAAAAATCGACATGATGATGCTTTGGCATTCATTTCTTCCATGTTAAATGACCCTAGTATGACAGCACTCAAAGTCGGAAGAATATATGAACCCTCTATCCAGATAAGAGTACTTCATAATATGGAAGAAAATGTAATAGAAAAAATTCATGATCCTGCAATGCAAAATGTTCCATTTATACATCAACAAATAGGTGATCAAACAAGTAAACCGGATTGGAGAATTCCGATTCATCAATACTTACAAGACAACGTATTACCTACCAATTCTCAGGAAGCAAGAAAAATTCAACTCAAATCAGATAATTACCAACTTCGGGATGGAATTTTGTATCGAAAATCATTTCTCGGACCATTATCCCGATGCCTATCACAACAGGAAGGAATTCGGATACTTAAAGAAATACATTATGGGGATGCAGGAAACCACAGTGGAAGACGATCACTTGCATTAAAAGCCAAAACCCAAGGTTATTATTGGATATCCATGCAAAACGACTTAGACTACATGGTACGAAGATGTGAAGAATGCCAACGATTTGCAAAAAAGATCAAAGCACCAGCCACAGAGCTCAATTTTATACTCAGTCTATGGCCATTTGCAAAATGGGGAGTAGATATTGTCGGTCCGTTAGTTGGGGGAACCAAAAAGAGACGATATTTAATAGTGGCTACTGATTATTTCACCAAGTGGGTAGAAGCAAAAGCATTAGCTCGGATCAGAGATTCCGATGTATTTACATTTTTATTTGAAAATATCATAAGTAGATTTGGAACCCCAGCAGCCATAATTTCCGATAATGGACAGCAATTTCAAGGAAGAAATATTGATATGTTGTTTGAGGCATATAATATTCAACAATACAGATCCACACCATTTTATCCCCAAAGTAACGGACAAGCCGAATCCACAAATAAAACAATAGCAATGAATCTGAAGAAGACACTGGATTGGTATCAAAAACGTTGGTGTGAACAATTGCATAATACATTATGGGCGTATCGCACCACGAGAAGAGAATCCACTGGAGAATCACCTTTCCTTCTCGCATATGGTGCAGAAGCAGTCATACCAACTGAAATCATTCTACCCACGACAAGAACAGAAGCATGGGAGAAAAATTTAAATACAGATCTAATGTTACAAAAATTGGATGATTTAGAAGAAAAGCGGGAAGTGGCACTCCATAAAATGGAGAACTATCAAAGAAGGTTGGCACGGGATTACCACAAAAAAGTCAAGTCACGAAACTTTGTCCAAGGACAATATGTATTACGACAAATCCCTGAATACCATCGGTACAAAGATGCTGGGAAGTTCGCACCAACTTGGGACGGTCCATACGTAATACACGCATCAGCTGGACAAGGATCGTACTATCTCTAAAATATGCAAGGAGAAACCTTACAACATCCTTGGAATGCACGATACCTAAAGCTTTATTATCCATAAAATATAGCACAATTTTGGAAGCCAACACAGGAATTTATGTCTTTATTTGATCCTTTATTTTACAATGAGATTCTCTCCGAGTTTATACTTACAATAAAATTCAAATCCAGGAACATCTTATTCTGGAAAAACGCTTCGATTGGCGACATAATCTAAATTCAAATCCAGGAACATCATATTCTGGAAGCTTCGATTGGCGACATAATTAAAATTCAATCTTAATGCCCAAAGAGGTACATGTCTTATTGGAATTTGAATAAATTCAAAATTTATAATAAAGAAGGAATGCCTAACTTATGGTTATCATTTTCAGAGTACGTTCGGGACTAACCCTGTATCTTACCCCTGGCCCGGGTTTGTTTCGTATGTGTGGGATCTCGAATTATATGTTTTGAGATATATACACTTCAATCCATTGTACTTCTGAAACAATATGATTAACCTAAAGATTTTATAAATATCATATTTTGTGCAGGAACAATATTCAGATCACAGACCAGTCAAAAGTAAAAAATCGCAAAATGATGTTCTCAACAATAATAAGTCAAGCTTCAAAATAAGAGAGGATCGAGACACAAGGCTAGAATATCTAAAAATGAAGCTACGAACAGTAAAAGCCAAAAGCAAGTACAACTACACTTCAGGGTTGGACCGTTGGGGTGGTTGAGGAGAAACTACCGGAACAGGAGCACGACCATTCAACACAGAAGGATCGGCTTGAGCCCGATCCAAGGCAGAATTGAATGAAATTGCAATCTTAGCTTTGGCATCTTGTCTTACCCAGACGACATAAGCATGGCTATAATCAACTTCCGATTGAAGATCTTTAATCTTTTGCTGATCCTGCTTTACTTTCTCTTTTTCAGCGTTTAATTCCTTTAATAGTTCATCAGTTCTTGATTGTATTTTTTATCATTTCTTGATCTTGAACACTTAGTTGAGATTGTAAATCCCGAAGTTTGATCATATTCTGGGCCACATTTTTCTCTGAAATCTTCAGCTCTTCAGAAATGTTTGCTATTGTATTGTTTGCAATGTTAAGTTCAGCTCCTGCTACCGTTGCTCGGCCATTAGCTTCATTCATCTTCTTTTCTAGCACTGGAAATCAGAATGAATATTAGATAAACCATATAACACCATTAATAAAACAACCATATAACTAAACATATACCTCTAACTACAGATTTAAATTCTGCTTCTTAAGGGTAAAAGTTTTCAGAGCTTCCTGATACTTGGATTCCGCTCTATTACGTCTCCAGGTATTCAACTCAATACTATCGGACAACTGTGTTAATTTCTTCTTAACCAGTTCCATATCCATATTTACTTCTCTTGCATGATTGTTCAACTGAGTCATCCTACGCTGGAACCTAAACAGAGATTCTAAGTCTCCCTCTGATCCCATAAATGAAGGGCAGAATTTCAAAAAAAATAAAAAAAATACTGAAACGAACTATAGGATCGTACCCAATATAGATAAATACCAGAACGAACCATAGGATCGTACCCAGTATAGGTAAATGCTGGAACGACTATAGGATCATAGTACGAACCCAAAATAAAACATGAACTAAGAAGTAAGGACAAACCTTGATTCTGATCTTGAAGCTTTTGATTTTGATCCTCAAAATTTTGAAGTTGTTGTTGTTGCTGTTGTTGTTGTTCTTGTTGTTGTTGAAAATTGTTATTTTGTTGCTTGAGATTTTCAATCTCTCGCTGCAAATTCTCATTTCCACTCTTTGCCTTTGACGTCTCGTTCTTGAGCATCAGCTCCATCATTACGGCCCGAGCCTTATAAAATTTGTACGCTGCAAATGTACAATTGGTACCGTACTTAAGTTGAGCGAGAGATTGCTATGGAAAAGAGTACGATGAACCCTCTGCCATGGTCAGAATTTCACTCAAAGAAGAAGGAAGATTGAGAGGGTATGTTTGATCGAAACACTCGCCTTCGAACCAAGCATCCCGGGTACTATCCAGCGAAGCCGCACCAAATGAAGCCCGCAGCCTAGCCATTGAGGCACTATTAGACTTCGATGGATCGTGCCGAGCGGAAGTATTTAGAAACCCTTTGGAGACAAACCATAGAAAGGCTTCACCTTCTTCACCTGCAAGAATAATTCCCTCATCTTCTTCAGAGAAAGGCCATTGAATGGGAGGATCAGCATCAGGCATTTCATCATCGCTATCATAAGCGGGAATGGCAGGTCGAGCTGATGTCCCGATGGGGGCATCTGATGTATGAATAACTTCAGAAGCATTTACATCCCCAACAGGGTGCGGAACATCAGGAACGACTGAAGTGGGAATGCTTGGAATTGTACTTTCAGCATTAACTCCTTCAGAAATCTCATTTCTTTGTTCTTCTACAACAACATTTTCATTTTCAACATTTTCTTCAACAGCAGCAGTTTCGATCAATTTTACTATATTTTCTTCCTCAATAGCAACATCGTCTGCTTCCTCTTGAGGTAATCCAGAAAAAACTGTTATTGTACCACTGCAAGGGGCAACGTGGTCTATTTCAAAGGTAAAAGGAAGAGGAGAAAAAGAATCGAAGATATTGGAGGGAGCAGTGGCGTTTGGAACAGCTTCAGAAATAGATGAGGGTACAGAAGGCTGATCTGGAGAAAGAATAGGTTCCCCCACGCTAACGGGAACAACATTGATGATAACATGCTGTCCCGATACTTCTGTTCGGGCCGAACCTTCAGCAGTAGTTATAAAAGCAGAACTGCTGCACCCCTCAACTAAATTATCTCTAATTTCCCCTTCTTCTGCTTCGGAAGGGTACGCTGGTCTTCTCAATTTCCTCTTTTTCTTTGTTTCTTCAGGAAAAACTAACTTACGTTTTCCTTTACCTTCAATAACTTCTTCTTCTTCAACTGTTTGTCTTCCCTCAACAATTTGAATACCAAGACTTCGACGTGGAGGAGGAGGAGGGACATCATTGCCAAGGTCAGAATCAGGTTCAATCTGAAATGCAAACGTTTTCCCGTAAGGAATAATTTAACAACAATTCATAACAACGTTGAAATAGAGAGTAACACAAACCTTATAATCGAACTTGTAGTCCTCGAAATTTAACCGCCAAGAGCAATAGCCTGGGAATCGATTTCGAAGCACTTGAATTTCATTGTTGGAAATATTACCATAAATCCAAGGACCTTCAATTACAATTGGAGTGCGATACCATTTATAGTCATGATCCTGACGAATTCTCTCCTTTGTGGGAAAATCAAGCTTGGTCTTGGGAATATATTTGATTTTGGGATCATCAATTTCATATAACAAGGAAAATCTCGAATGACTTTTACGAGCGGGACTAACGCTCCATTTCACATAATTTTTCTTTGAGATGCAATCTCCATATGTGGCCTGAAAATTCTCAACAGTATAACTACTGCGTTCTGTAAAATCTGGAAAGTAGCAAGAAAGATTAGTCCGCCCTTCGCTTCGGAGATAACATTCGTCAAGAATACGCCACCAATTTCCATTATACTGAGTAATGGATCGAGCAAGTCCATGGGGAGAACTACCACGAGTTGAAAGGACTTCAAATTGAAAGGGATTCTCTTCTTCGTATAAAGGAATGCGAAGTCCGGCCTCTAAAGCACCAGCAGAAATTGATAAACGATTGGGGGAATAGTTAAACCTCTGCATCGCACCTAAAGTTAACACATCGGAATTTGGATCAAAAAACGAGACTTTAAAGTCCTCAATATCATGTCTCATCTTAAAGTTTTCAATATCCATTGTTCGATAGCTACAAGATGCTTGAGAACGCTTGTTTCTAGAAGTGGGGTTAACATTTGCAGAAGCCTCAGGAACCGGGTTACGAACAGGCCGAGGCACGACATATCTAGAGGAAGAAATTCTAGCAGGTCTTCCAGATTCTTGATGGTCACCGGAAGCATTGGGATTCCTGGACGACATGATGCTTTACCTGGAAAGAAAGTCTTAAAGGATCAAAATACGAAGGAATCAATTCAATCATATCTGTGAAAAGCTAATCATGATTAAACATTAAAGTAAGATACCCAAAAGAAAATTTTTAACATACCTGAAGAAAGGAGATAAACAATTACTTGATCAAATAAAAAGTAAATATGTCTGGTGTTAAAAGCTCCTAAAACGATTGGGATGACGAAAGTACTTGAAAAAACTCAAGGAAAACAGAGAACAACAACTTTAAGAGGTAAAAGACAGAAGTGAAAAAGACTGCATCGTATTTAAAGCAAAGAATAGAAACCGTCACAATTTGGAAAGGCATTAATTAAAGGCAAAGATTTGATTTCCTCGAAAAAAGGAGTAACTGACACAAACGTGATAATAAAAGTTACTGCTTCCGAAAAGTTCGCATAACGTGAGAAAAGAGGTGATGGAAAAGTAGGGAGTAATAATTGTTCTTTTACTTTTTTCAAAAACCTTGGATCGACCGTTAAGATTTTTTTAAAAAAAAGAAGAAGGGGGCAAGATGTTGGGAAATAAAATAAGAGCGACACGTGTAAGACGATTAAGAAAGAAACAATGAAATTCAAGAAGGATGAGAAGCACACAATCAAACCCATATTAAAGTATCGAAATGGGACAGATGTGAAAGACTGAGCAAATCTCTGCATGATCGACACGTAAGATAGGGAAAGTAACATCATACTGATCGAAACGGATAGCATTAAATGCATATGGAACGGGAAAGAAAGAATAATGATGAGCATGGAGCGGGAAAGTAAAGCAATAATTACTTTTATGACACGTATGATCGGGACAAAGTTGATTCTCAAGGAACGACGAGCACGTGTAAACCATGCAAGGTAACGCACCAAAGAGAAAGCATGACCTGCCAATCTTATAAACATCCCGATCCTAATATAATAAGGAGAACGATAGAGGGTATCGGGACAAGAGGGACCCACTACTAAATCTATAAATAGAAGAGAGCATTCAACGAAGAAGGGGTCGGAAAATTGAGAAGAGAAAGAGAGGAAGGAAGATTAAGAAGAGCAGAAGGAAAAATATTATTATGTATGTACTGTGGATGATTAAATCCAATAGATAGGACATTCATGATAAAATTTCTTGCTTTTAATAGAAGATGTATTTGGAATTGTAGTTTTGATCAGATTTATGATCTGTAAATGATTGGACTGTTAAAAATGTTTATCAAATCATTATTCTTAAAGATGATTCTATGTATCAGCTCATTTATTAAAATCTTATGTTGATTATACAATCTTTAAATCATTGGTTGTTAACGTCAATGGGAAAATTGACATAAACAACCATAATCCAAATATTTTTTATTATCCAACAAGTCTCATATGCCCATGGATACACGAGGTTTCTCATCGTCGATGGTTCTCACCGATTAGATGTGTCACTTAATACATAATCTTCCGTTTCACTAAAAGTATTATTATTATTACTATTACTATTATTATTATTATTTTATTTTTATTGAAACGGAGGTAGTATTATTGAGTGATCTTTTATACATGTATACTAATTCCAATATCTTCTATATATGTTAAATGTATCCTATACAGTTGTAGGTAGTAATGATAGAATGTTCTATCATTAACTTTAGCAATCTTTTGTAATACTCTCTTGTATACTCTCAATCAATATATTCTCCTCCCATTGACAGAATTATGTCATAGAGGATTCATATATTCATATGGTATCAGAGACATTACCCTTTTCTTTCTTCTTACCTTCAACTCAATGGCATCTGTAGAAAACTTAAATACTATTATACTACTTCTATTTACCCTCTTCAAAATCAGCAACTTAGTTCAACTTATGTCAATCAAACTCACAAATGAAAATTTTATAGTTTGGAAGAAACAACTAATTCCTATTCTTCGATCCCATGACCTATATCAATTTATTGATTCTGAAGTTTCTCCCCCTCCCTCTCATATTCAAGGTCCCAACCCAGGTTCGTCTCTTCCTAATCCTCTCCACTCTTACTGGGATAAATCAGATGTACATCTTCTTACATGGCTTCAAGCCACCTTCACTGATTCTGTTATGGCTAGTACACCTACCTTTGAAACTTCTAAAGATCTTTACCAATATTTAGACACTTTCAACTCCAAAATCACAGCTAGAAATTATCAGCTTCGTTTTCAACTGCAAACAATCCAACGTAATACCCTTTTTGTCTCTGAATATCTTGCTAAAATAAAATCCATCTCTGATTCCCTATCTTCTACTCCAGCTCCTGTAATTGATAGTGAACTTGTTCATCACACTCTTAGAGATCTTGGTCCTGAATATGAGAGTTTTGTCACAGCTATAGAAACTCGAGAAAATCCTCCAACATTCTCTCAACCAAACCCTCTTCTTTTGAGCCATGAGGCTCGTATTGGACAACAACAAATCCTTGCAAATATTCATGTGTCTGTTGCATTTCTAGCTTTCAATCAGCAATCAAACACATCTTTTAACACCAACAATCGTCCTAACAGCCGCAACTTCAATAATTCATCCCCTCGTGGTAGTAGTCGAAACAATGGTCGCGGTAATGGTCGGTATGGTGGTGGTCGCTATAATGAACGTGGTAGAAGTAGATCCCAAGGTTATCAAAACTTTAACCCAACTTACCGGTATCAATCTCGTTCAATTCTTGGTGCTCCTCCAACTATTTGGCAAGTTTGTAACAAACAATGACATATAGCCTTAGAGTGCAATTATAGATTTGATCATGCGTACCTAGATAATGATCTCCCACAAACGGTCCTTCAATACTACTGAATGGTACCCCGTTTGATCAACGTTGGTATGCAGACAGTGACACAACTCATCATATGACTGGTGATGCTTCACAATTGGTGAAATGCACTCCGCACAATGGTACAAATCAGGTAGCGGTTGGTAACGGTAATCTTCTACCCATAACTACTACCGGTGATATTATTTTTCATACATCGAAAATGCCTCTTACTCTCCATAGTGTTTATCATGTTCCTAAAATCAAGAAGAACCTCTTATCTATTTCTAAACTCACTTCTGATCATGATCTTTCTATTACCTTTGACAAACTTAGTTTTGTGATTAAGGATCGACGGAAGGGGACTCCGCTGCTCCACGGACCCAATAAAGGAGGCATGTATCCTATTCTGAACTCGTATGACTTATCTTCTCCTTCTATACATGGTTCTGCAACTTCAGCATACTTTGGTGTTCGAGCATCTTCTTCAGTTTGGCATCAACGACTAGGTCATCCACATCGTCAAGTTCTTAGTCATTTAGTCTCCAATAATATAGTATCTTCATCCAATAGGGTATCTCGTATTGGTATCTCTGGTAGTTATGCTCAGTCGAAGCACCACCGACTTTCTTTTGTTAAGCATGAAATTAAAACTCAAAAAGCTTTATCAAAAGTTCATGTTGATTTATGGGGTCCTTGTCCCATTATTTCTACATCTGCTTTCAGATATTTTTTTATTCTTGTTGATGATTACTCCTGCTACACATGGCTATATTTTTTGAAAACTAAATCTCAAGTATATGATAGTTTTAAATCCTTTACTCCTTTGGTTGAAAACTCGTTAAACTCTCGCATTCAAATATTATAAAGTGATGGTGGTGGTGAACTTATTTCTCGTCCTCTGCAAAAAAAATTAACTGAAAATGGTATACTCCACCAGTTTTCATGTCCCCATACTCCGCAACAAAATGGGGTTGCCGAAAAAAAGATACATCATATGGTGGAAACAGGCCTTACACTTCTTCACCATAGTTCCTTACCAAAATCTTTCTGGCCAGAAGCTTTTGGCACAGCCGTGTACCTTATAAATCTTTACCTACTCATGTACTGAAAGGTGCTACTCCGTACTCTTTTTTATTCTATCGAGTTCCTAACTATGATTTTTTACGAGTTTTTGGATGTCGTTGTTATTCCTATCTAGTCTTGTATCATCAACATAAACTTGATCTAAAATTAAAACCATGTATCTTCATTAGTTACAGTGATCATCACAAAGGTTATAAATGTCTTGAACCAATTTCCAATCGTGTTTACACTTCTAGGGATATCCTCTTTGATGAGCAATGTTTCCCTTATGGTATTGATTGTTTACAAAAATCAAATAGTCAACTGCCTTCACCAAAAGAAACCTTTCAATGGGTTTGTCTCAATGGTAATATTCCAAATGTGTTTCATTTCTAAAGTGATTCCTCAACTGAAACTTTACTATGTAATAACCCGTCACCAAATAACCCATCAACACCACAAAGTTCATCTTCACCAGCATTGTCTAATACTGTTTCTATACCTTTACCATTAAATAACTCAACATCAATTTCTATAGAATCTCAAACCATATCTAATGATGTTCAAGCATCCATTATTGCTACGGTACATCCATTGATTTTTACTACAGGTGCACAATCCTCATTGGGCAATGTTGGCGCAGCACCGTCCCTGATGACAGACACAAATCAACATACCATGGTAACTCGCTCCAAAACAGGTATTTCTAAGAAAAAAATTCTTAAATCTTATTTAGCTACTAAACATCCTGTTCCATCTACTTTCCTTGCATCTTTATATGAGATACCTACTGAAACAACATCCTTCACTGTTGCTAATAAAGATCATCTTTGGCAAGCTGCAATGCTTGATGAATTTAATGCATTGTTAAGTAACATGACCTGGTCTTTCGTTCCCCGCCAATCTCATATGAATCTTGTTGGCTGCAAATGGGTCTATCGGATTAAACAAAAATCTGATGATTCTATTGATCGCTACAAGGCTCGACTAGTTGCTAAAGGCTATTCTCAGCAATATAGACTTGACTATGAAGAAACGTTCAGTCATGTTGTAAAAAAAAAGTAACTATTCGTCTTGTCCTTAGTATTGCCGCTACTTTTTCCTGACCAATTCGACAATTAGATGTCAAGAATGCCTTTCTTCATGGTTCTTTTGATAAAGATGTATACATGGTCCAGCCTCCGGGGTTTTTTAACAAGGATTTTCCCAACCATGTGTGTAAATTTCATAAAGCTTTGTATGGTTTGAAACAAGCTCCTCGAGCTTGGTTTCATAAGTTCACTTCATATCTATATGAATTGGGGTTTAAACCATCTAAATCAAACACTTCTCTTTTTATTCGTCAATCTTCCGCTTCAATTCCTTTACTCTTATTATATATCGACAATATCTTGATAACTGGTTCTGATCCTACATTGTTTACCCTGATTCATGACTTGAGCAAGCAATTTTCTATGAGTGATTTGGGTGATCTTCATTATTTTCTTGGTATGGATATACATCACACTCCAAATGGTTTACATCTTATTCAAACTCATTACACACTTGATATTCTTAATCTTATTGACTTGTTAAATTCAAAACCTGTTGCAACCCCTTGTTCCACTGGGAGTAAGATGTCTGCATTTGATGGTATGTTGTTAGAAAATATCACTTTGTATCATAATTTAGTAGGAGCTTTACAATACCTTACCATGACCCGTCCTGATATTACATATCATGTTAATCAAGTTAGTCAGTTTATGCATTCGCCTACTGATGTTCATTTTAATACAGTGAAACGCTTATTGCGATACCTAAAGGGAACTCTTGGTTATGGTATCTACTTTACAGCTAAATCTAATTTTCAACTTTGTGGTTTTAGTGACGCTTGTTCTACCACTGGTTATGGTATCAAGCACTTTATTTAACTACTGCTAACGTGATTTGGATTCAATATCTACTACAAGACTTAGGTATATACATGCCATCATCTCCAATCATGTATTGTGATAATGTCAGTGCCACATATCGTGCTTTAAATCCAGTGCAATACTCTCGCTCAAAGCATATACAAGCTCATTACCATTTTGTTCGTGAACGTGTGCAACGAGGTTGTTTGCAGATTACATACATCTCTACTCGATATCAACTTGCTGACGTATTCACCAAAAACTTATTAAAAGATAGATTTCAGTGCTTGACTTCCAAGCTCTCTCTTAAGGCTACACCACAATTGACTTGAGTGGGGATATTGAGTGATCTTCTATGCATGTAAACTAATGCTAATATCTTCTATATATATTAACTGTATCATATACAACTGTAGTTAGTAATGATAGAATGTTCTATCATTAGCTCTAGTAATCTTTTGTAATACTCTCATGTATACTCTCAATCAATATATTCTCCTTCCATTGGCAAAATTCTTTCATAGATGATTCATACATTCATAAGTATAATTTTTTTATACATATGTTTTTCATTTTTCATCCATTTTTCAAATCTCAAAAATATCTACCAAACAATTTAAATATTAAATGTCAATTAGTTGATTTAAGGGTCGGCAGTCGAGGAAAAAAATAAGCTACATCATATCTTATAATTTATATTGTTTTAAAAGGATTAGAAACAACTCTTTGGAAGAAATATACTGTTTAAAATTTTATCTCTTTAAATTAAGTGATGTGTTTTAAAAAAGGGTTATGAGTTATGCATGACTGAAGGGTTGTAATGTGAAATTTCATAAAAGAGCCTGGCTTATCCAATTATTGTGGGTCTAGTATTTAAAGTTAAAAAATGATATTTTAAAGTAAATATCAAAACTCAATATCCAACAGTTTGTGTTAATACCTATATAATTAATTTGGGTTAATTAATTTAATTAGTAATTGTTTAATCGTGGTAGTTGTGAAATCAACCAGTGTTAAGTAATCATCAAAACTTTTAAAAATCTCAGAAATTTTTATTTTTCTTTTTAGTCAATCAACTAAATATCGGTGGTTACGATTGACAACATATGCTGATTCTGGATTGGTGTTCTTCAATCACGAAGAATATTAGAATCGGTGGATATTGCATTTCATAAAGGACGATTCTTACAATCAGTGGATGTGAGTGTTAGTATGAAACGATTCTTATACACTTTCATAAAAGAAAAATTTCATTCATAATTTAGGAAATTAGCGTATTGCATTACATAGTTTAGGATATTAGCGTATTGCATTGATCTGGTACGAGTATTCTTGACGCTCGCACAATCGTAAATGAACCTCCGAGCATGTTTGTTCAACACGGTATATTCCCTCGCGTGCACGAAAATTATATCCCCGTTTCGTATTTGCAATAGGCTATGGAATCGTTCGACCTGAAATTAAATTGATTACACGTTAGTATGCAAACATCAAACGATGAGATAGGGATAAACATGCCAAAATACTCACTTTCTCGCTTTGAAAAGCTTGGGGATGATGATCGGCAACCATTTTTCTAATTTTACGAAACTTTCGCATTTTGCTTTTGATATAGTCGAATCTAAAAGCTAGGTCTACCCATTTACGATGTTTAGGATTCCCGTTGCGCTCATAGAAGAATTCTTTAACCCTCTTACAAAACATCGAATAAATTTCGTACGGACTTTCGCAGAAGATGAAAATGAACAACTTGACGAGCTCCAAATCTTCTTCCGGTTCCCATTCCATTTTCCCGTCTCTATTTGAGTAGTGGATGAAGTAGGATTGAGTAAAAGGTGTAAGTTTGGGGCAACTTGTGTCTAGGAAAGAGGTCCTTCTTATATAGAGGAAGACCCAATGACCAGTTTTTTCTGAAAAACTCAAAATATGGGATACTCTGTATGAATCGTTTATTGTGTAAGTTCACATCAAACGATTATGTGTTATCGAAAATGTTGAAAACTAGGCTTGCTAGAATCGGTCGAAAAGTATGTCCACATTAACCGATTCTAGGCTACAAAAAAAAAGGCATTTTATCTTCTTAGAATTGCTCGATAAGGATGCCCACATCGAACAATTCTACCCTTAAAAACCAACAGAAAATTGGATTTTTCTATGTCTAGAATCCTTCTATATGAATGTCCACATCCAACGATTCCTAGCATTATAATTGCAGAGTCGTTCTATGTTGGTGTTCATATCCAACGATTCTAGTCTAAAAACCAACAAAAAATTGGGCATTTTCTCGACCCAGAATCGTTCGATAGGAATGTCCACATCGAACGATTCTGAAAAATGTTCAGTTTCTTCTCGATCAAGAATTGTTCGATAGGAGTGTCCACATCGAACGATTCTGAATAATGTTCAGTTTATTCTCGACCCAGAATCGTTCGATAGGAGTGTCCACATCGAACGATTCAAATGGGAACCGTTGGATGTAGCCATGAACATTGAACGATTCTAGTTTTCACAGAAAACCCAGAAAATAAATTTTTCAATTTTTTAGTATGGGTGTGATTGAAACCTAATTTAGAGTAATGGGATGATACGAAAGTACTTTATTCGATTCATTATGTGTGTGAGAGTTTCTTCGAATTCCTCCATAACCTTTTTCTTCTTCGGTTGTTTATGTCAAATTGCTTGTGCAATTTGTGGATTGCTTCCACTAGGTAGAGTTGCTCCACTGAGATGCTTTACTCGTTTTGGCATTTTCTTTATATAGAAAAATCAACGATTAATCGTTTTTTGAATCGTCGATTATCGACGATATTTTGGTTTGAAATGGAGAATTAATTTTAGCAATTGGGTTTAATTTTAATTTGTAATATTGGATTATTATAGAGGGTTAGTATTTTCACCTAATATGGAGGGATATAAAATTGGATAGGCCCAAAATAATTTGTATAGTTCTAAAACTACCCTGGTAAAAGAGCGATGATGTAATTGTGGTGTCGCCATCGACATCAAGGATTCTCCTTTATACAAGGAGTATTGATTGATTGAGCGGTTTTTACTCTGAAGCTCCCAGCCGCACCACTCAAACCACTATGCAATCATATAAAAACTAAAGTAGGCATTGATTAGTTACCATTGCGGAAGTATGTACAAAAACAAAATCGTTATAATTTACAAATGAGATCAAGAACTCGGTATGATTGCTGCTTTGCTACACATCCTCAGCAAGGTGGCTTTCTTACCTAATATTGATGATAAAATCGTATGTGTGGGCGACAAAAGCGGTTGTTTCTCGGTTAAATCAGCTTATTTAGTTGATTACAATATTTTTTTCAGTGGCTTATCCTGGAAAGAAAATTTGATCTAAGTTGTGGCCTCATAAAGTTAGCTTCTTTCTTTGAAAACTGGTGCAAAACAAGCTTCCAGATTGTCCATAACTTGCTGAGAAGAAATTCCGCTTTAGCTACTACGCTAGGTAACGCTTCAACAAATCTATGCTATCTTTGCAATCAGGTTATTAATCCTTGTGAACATTTTTCTGGAATTGTCTCTCTTCTCATCAAATATAAATGTATTTCTATGCTCAAGCTGATATTCAGCTCTCTACCTTCTCTAATCTGCTTGAGTTGCATAAGAACTGGCCTATTTACAATGGTTCCTCTAATTGTTTGGAAGTGTATTCCTGCTGGCATATGTTGGAATGTATGGCTAGAGAGAAACGGAAATAAGAGATATATTGAATCAGTAATCATTGACTCTAAAGTTAGCTCTTTTCATTCGGCATCCGCCAATTTCAACCTCAATTTGAGTAGTTTGTACCTCCAGGATGTTATTGTCAATCGGAAGTTGTAGTTGTTTGACGTACATTCCTTAGTGGTTGTGGGGTTTTTGGGTTCTTTCTTCTACTGTCTTCCTGTTTTTCCCTTTGCTTAGTGGCTTGCTTTGTGCAATCTTTGAAATTTTCTTATCTTCTTAATATATTTTTTATTTACCGAGCCAAAACCAAATAAAAATAAAAATAATCATTATGATACATTTGGAGCTAAAATCAAACAAAGGTTCAAAAAAAATGATTGATGAACCCTTTTTAGGAAATTGGAAGTCAAATATAAATGTCAGGGATCCACCAAAAAAGATCTCATTTATAAGTGACGTAGTTTTGTCATTATTTAACCTTTGATTGTCCATCTTGAAAAGAAATTCTTCCTCTTACTTATCTTTTCGAACAATCCTAGCTCTGTGGCTCCGCCCGTGGGTATTGAATTTATACCTTTTATCCTAATGGTTATACTAGGGGTTTGAATTTCGATCTTTATCTTGCTCCTTTAGGTAATAGTTTCTTTGTCCAAATTTAGTTGTCACATTTTGTGTTTTGTATAAATATTAAAAAATATATAAAGAATATTTTTATTTTCACAAATACCGTATTTATATTTATAGGTTTTAAATTCTTAGTTTTTAATTCGTAGTTTATATTAGTTATCGTAGAGAAAAAAATTAAATTTTAAGAGTAAAATGCTTATAGAAAGTGTTTAAGAGTAGAGTTTAGAAAGTTGACCTACATACTTCTCTAAATTAGGAACTGATTCCAAGTTTAGGATAAATTAGGAAGAAAAAAAAAAACTATAGCAATTAAATTAGGACAAACATAAAACTCAAGTATAACAACTAAATTAGGACGGAGGGAGTAGTATTATCTTTTTGCATTAGACTAGCTCTTTTCAGCTCTAAAAACCGTGGCCTAGAATGCTGATTTCCGCTCGCGTTCCCTCTTACTTGGGAACCACTGTGGGAAGATGCAGCGGACAAACGATGGCCCTTTTTAGAAAGTAGAAAACTGATAATTTCCCCGTTTCTAGCTTAAAAACCTTGTAACTAAAATTAAGTGGGATATATCCATTGTGTGTAAAATGGGATCTATGTTTAATAACGGTGTAACTTAGAATTGAATAGGGTCTATAAATTAGAAGACAGATAACCATTCTCCAGTTTTGGGAAAACGGATAATCATTTTCTCTCTTTTCTTTTTCAAACCAGACAACGATTATCCGTCTAGCATAAAAAATTGGAAACAACTACTGTGCCCAAATACTTCCCAAGCTGACGTGGAAATTGAACTGGAAAAAGCTTATTGGGAAGCTCCATAAGACACAAACTTAGCCACGAAAAATATTGCCAAGCAAGTAAGTCAGAAGACTTTCAGTCGGATAAAATAGCTATTTTTAACTTAAAAGTCTCGCAATAATTTACTCCACTATTGTTCATATGATTAAAGATTTTCTTGATGAGCAGCAATGCAGTATAAAAGTGCGGTATAAAAGTGCGATATAATAGATCGAAATTAAGTGTCGGTGATATACAGAAGATCCTTGTTGGATTGTATATTCCATTTGATGAAAATTGTGTCTCAAAATTTATACGAGTGATAATTACGGTATACAAGTGGAGTTGATTATGAATAATGTCCATAATAGTGTACAACGTAACTTCTTTAAAACAATACTTAATCATATAATATTTTTATTAAAATAAAAAAACTTTTTGCTCCCGATATAAATTCTTAATATTAAAATAATAAATTCAATAAAATTATAAAATAATATATTTTAATAATTTTCTTAAATATTAATAGGTCTTAAAATAGTATATAAATAATAATATTATTAGAAAAATAAAAAATTAAATTTATAAAAATTAAATTTTCTCAAGATATGATTTGATATTGGTTTTATTTTTCTTTAAAATCAAAATCAAGTTGTATTTCATACCTAATAGTTCATAGTGCACTCAAAAACATGGAGTCACGTTGTTGTATTGCAACAAGAGTGTTGAAGTGTGATTGATAGTGCTTGTATTTGTATTGCAATTAGTCAATAATATAATATCTCTATAAACTTACTTGATATTGTACTTAAAGTACAATTATTTTTTAACCACCAAGCTAGGAATTATTCTTTAAAATAATAGTATACTACTATCATATTTTAATTTTAGTCTAAAAATAGGTCAATTTGAAAAAGTAATAGTAACTCTTTTCCTGAAACGGATGTAGTATTATTTAACTATAAAATAATAATTCATTATATTATTAATAAATATCTCTTTAAAATAATAATTTTCCTTGATGAAAATCTATTATTTTATAAAAGTTATATTGTACTAGTAGGAAACCATGTGCTATGCACATGCTTAACTTGAACTCCTTTATCAACATAAACCTTAAAAAAATTAAAAAAAAATTATTTAAATATAAAAAATTAATATTCTTATTTGTACTCATTGCATAGATAATTTAAAGAGCTTTCCAAATATATAAATTTTACAACAATCAGATTTATTATTTAAGAATTATAAAGGTTTCAAAGATTTTAATCTATTTTTAAAATAACACTCCCTCTGTTTCTGGAAAAGTATTACTATCACTTTTTTATTTTAGCTTAAAAATAAACCAATTTATAAAAGTGGCAGTAACTTTTTTCATGAAACGGAGATAGTATTATTTTTATAAATATGTAAAGATATGTTTAATATATAATTATACCTTTAAGTATGTATAGTGGTATTAGTAATGTTTAACCTTATTTTTATAATATTATATTAGATAACTAAAAATTGATTGTTTTTTTTATATTAATAAGATATATACAAGTCCAAATCGGTGTTAGTAGTCTCTATCTAATACTGTAGTCGTGAAGTTGCTAAGAATTCAAAAGAATGAGCTAGACTTGAAAGTATCAAGTTAACAAAAGCCAAGTATCAATATGCCAACATAGGCATGGATTTATATCTTACTCCTTGGAAAATGAATCAAAGATCATAATCATTTTGTGGGGACTAGGATTATTGCTTTTGTTTGCCTTTAGCTATACTCTTGAAGTTTTTCAAATTTATTATCCCAAATAAATTTCAAACGTGTAAACACATTGTTCTCACTTCTCACGTACATGAGTCATATTTTCCATATATCTCTGATATAGTTTTTTGTTTTTTTATTATTATTATTTATTTGTTATGCCCCTTTTGAGATGAGAACACGATTTTAGAAAATTTTAGATTTGTCAAGCAGCTATAAATTTGGAGGACCTGTAATTTTTTGTAGGATACTAAGCAGGTTCTAAGGAAGATAATCAGACAGTTTGAATACTGTGACAGTACCAAATTAACAATTCATAAAAAGATGGTACCAAATTAGCATTCAACAACAAAAATTTCAGCCGATTCTTTTTTATTATAGAACCATCATATCAATTACAAAGCAAACTCAACTTAACATCAACAACAGATAAAACAGCAAGCATCCAAAAATAATGCTACATTAATTGTCACACTAGAGACTAGAGAGGAAGGGAGGGAGATTGTTTGCAGAATCCAAAGATTCCAAACTCCCACAAAAAATGCTTCAAGAAGCCATTAAGTGCTGTTTTAAGAAGCAACATGGTAGACCTACAGATAAGAAGCACCACCTTACATACGAAGTAGTGATCATGACATTCTTCTATGTAACGTCGACATGAACATGAATAAACTAAACTGGAGTATATACTAATTCTTCATTATTTTCGCATGATCCCTTAAACAACTGACCGCAGGCTCTTAACAAGATCCTTCACTGTCATACTACATTCAGCATTCATCTGCAAAAAATAAGGCTGGGTTTTAATATGGTCATGACTCATGAACCATATGATTGCAACTATACAATAACGCTATCTAAAAATTAGAGAATAGAAGGTTTTTTAAACTAATTACCTGTGCCGTTATGGTTATAGCGAGAGATAAATCACCAAATGGAATGGCATTTGAACTGATAATGGAAAGATGAAGTTTCTCAATAAGTGAAAGTATTTTAACAAACACTCCGTTACGTTTTTCACAGTGAATTCTTATCAAAAAATTCTTGCGCGAAACTCTTGCTTCAATTTCAGCTAGTTGTTCATCGTAAGTGGATCCTGTGAGGGATTTTTTATACGTGGAAGATGAATCATTATCATCAGCAAAAATTTGAGTTTTCTTCGGAAAGATTACTGATTCTACTGTTTTCTTTGTAGTTTGTTCCTCAAGTGGTTTCACTTTTTCTTGAAGCTGTTTCATGTATTTAATAGCATCCTCAAGAACTGAAGCCTTGTCCATCTGGTAGATAAGACATAGATGAGTGACTAGTTAAAGGAAATTCCACATCATGCGCGCATATATTGCTAATTTTATGCCATTAGTATATTGAAAAACTAGAGTACCTTTTTTAGGCCTGGAACTATGGCAGACAAAGCTATAAACCTCTGGTTAAGCTTCTCTCTTCTTTTCCTCTCCGCCATTACATGATCTTTAGTACGAGACTCTTGGTTATTTGCCATAGCAGCAGTACTAGTCCTCTTTTTCCCTTGCTGTTTGGATGCAGAGTTCACATTCATGTAAGAAACATCAGATATGTGCATCATCTTTTTGTTTCCAGCTGAAGAAACCACCTCTTCTTTAGGGTTGAGAGGACCACGTACGTTTCCACGGACCTGGGCCGCCTGATGAGGATTTGTTAGAGAGTACTGACCATTTTTACCGAAAGAAATAAAGTTGGATGGAGAAGAAGACTCTGGAGGAGTTGATATGTGCTGATTATTGTGATCGCCGGCAGTACTCCTACATGAATTCCAATTATCAGTAATTTTGAGTTGCTTTGCAGATCTGTGGTCAGTAAGAGTTTCCATACATGCTGGCGGGTAAGTTGAAAAGCTCTGGTTAGAGAAAAAAGATTGTCCAGTACTGAAATCTTCTTCAAGTGCAGCTGCAAGTAGTTGTGCACTGAACTCATCTATGGTGTTCATATATGAATATTGGTTGATAAATGTTTGATCCTCCATTCCCTACACAAAATCAAAAATAAAAAACGGATCAATCATAGAGACGAGTAGAAAGAGCTAGCGAACCATATGAACTAAGAGTAATAAATGATAAATACCATGTCTGATAAGCACTGAATGGACGAGTTCTCCATCGGAGATTATTATGAGAAAACAAAAAAGCTACTGTATAAGAAGTAGCATTATTATGACAATGAACCGATCATACCTTAAAATGATTGAAGAAATAATCAAACCTATATCGAAAAAACCCCACATCATAGTTCGTTTTTACACCTGAATTAACACAGCTTAAGCACTTTAATTTCAACACATGTGAATACATTAGTTGTCTTGTCATTCTTTCATTTCCTATTCTGCTGTTCATATTCTGTCTGTTTCTACTTCTTAAATTCTCACACAAATTGATGGCGTGATCCGATTGGATCACCTATGTGTTTTGTACTTTATTTTTTTTAATACGAGTAATACTTTTTTGAAATTTTTAGCTAAAGAGATTAATTAGTGCTTGCAGCATAAGATTACATATTTTTGTATGTTTAAATTTTTGTCATATCTGTCAACAGTGAATTACACAGCCTGGATTTAATTTATCGCACATTTTGTATGTGGCATGTGGGTCTACTGTTGACAGTAACGTATAGCTCAATATAGACGAGTTTTTTTTTTTAATATAGCTAAATCGTTTCTAAAAAAATTTATTCATTTTATTCGATGGTTACGGCACGAGATTATATATTTATCGAATTATATCCCGACATTTGTATGTATCGTTCTTTTTCTAAAAACAGTTTATCATATGTGTTTCTGGTCTGAAAAATGCTAATAAATATTAAGTATTTTAATGAATTTTAATATATTTAAATTAATATAATTTTTTTAAAATTTTTTAAATTAGAAATACGACCTAATACGTATATTCGTTATAATTTCTATAATACCCCCTAACTATTTTTATATGAATTATTTATATACAGCTAGATAGTAAAAGCTATTCAATTTAAGTCCGAATAAGACCCGAATAAAACCCTTCCAAAATATGGTCAAAAGAAAAAAACTTCAAATGCTACTCCCTTTATCTTTTTTTAAGTCCTCTATTCTATTTTCGTTTGTCTTAAAAATAATTGTCAACTTATGTTTATAGTCGTATTTTTCATTAAACTATTAAATCTTTCCTTAATTTTTTATAATTATAAAATTATTTTTAATATACCTGAACTAGAATCTTAAACTGTATTTCTGTAAATAAAGAAACAAATACATTTAATATATTTCCTATTTATCTTCATTCCTTTTTGAAAGAAAAATATTTATAATTAAAGATATGTACAGAAAAAAATTATAACTGAAGATTTGTAAAGATACTTTTCTTAATCTTTTTTTTAAATATTTTTAAAAATAAAAAGATTACCAAATATATATTTTTCTTATATCCTACACATGTTTAATTTTATTTTTAGTAATAATTTAGCATTTAACAGGGGTAAATTTCGATATTACTTCGGGTCTCCTTAATATTTTAACTTTTTGGACCGATAAAGGTAGACGGAGGGAGTATATATTTTCTATTTCTTTTTAGAGAAAGTAGATGCGTCATCTACTTCAAACAACTAAGTCTTGTTCAATCTATGTTCTAGAGTCTTCGTGGTGGTCACAACCTGACCTCCTCAATCATTGCCCCTTAATAATGTAACCTTATTTACTTGCATATGCATAGTTCACTTTTTCTTATTGTCGCTGTATTTCGCTCCGTCGAGGGAACATGTTGATTCCAAAATAAATAACGATATAGTATTAGTATGACCTGGACAACATTAAAAGTAATCTTCTAAATCTTACTTGTATTTCATGATTTATATGAACCACATATTTACAAATGTTTTGTATATCAATTAATTGCTCTCTTTCACCATCCGATATTGGTTGTTCACCATCATTTTCACCAGCTATAGAATCAATAAGATTCCGAGTACCAACATTTTTCGATATTATATTCATTTAAAAATAATTGTTATGAGAGATAAGCAAGAGACCCCTAAGCTTGATAAACACATTTTTGTGTCTAATTTGTCCGTAATTATCTATTTTGTTAGTGCTCGATTTTATACTTATTGCGTGATTTTATGTGTTTGTAGGTATTTTGGAAAATAAACATTTGTGGAAAAATTGGTTTAAAAGTGATAAAGGCACCTAAAAAATTGATAAAGGCACCTGTATTTTGGATAAGGGCACCCCTTCCCCTTCGTTTGAAAATGAAAAATGGCGGGAAACAAAAGCTATGCATGAGAAGTTGTTTGTGGTGTTTAAAAACCGAGATTTTTGGGATTTAAAAGAGTACTTGATATGACACGGTTAAAACATGTCAAATTGAGAGTTTAACTCCGTAAAAAATTGTTCAGATTCATTGCTACTGTCGGAAATATGTGTATTCTCGGATTTTAGGTAAACTAGAGTCTCGATTTGATCTGGAGAGGATATTGGGTCCTTATCGACTTAGGAGGATTGTTTAGGTTTACTAAACCTATAAGTGACAAAGAGATCGAAGAAAAACAGGTAGACAGGGAGGAGGGGAGAAAACTCCCAAAACTTCAACTGAAAAAAAGAGAGAGATTCTCTCGAGATTTGAGGGGCATGTGGTGTAGGAAAAAGGTTGTATCAAGTCATAAAAGAGATTAGGAAGGTTGGCTCGAGCTCAGGAAGCTAGACAGCATAAAGAAAATCAATTCAGGAACTTTTTGTGCTGATGCTGCTGAAGAAGATGTGAATAACAGAGAAAAGGCAACGGTTTCTTCAACCCATCAACAACGCTTATCTTCAGGTTTGCAACGTTTATCTTCAACCATTCTGCAACGTTTATCTTCAGCTTTGCAAAACTTATCTTCAGCTGTAACGGTTTCTTCAACCGTTCAACAACGTTTATCTTCATCTTTGTAACATTTATCTTCAGCTTCATTGCAACAGTTAATCTATAACTCCCAAAAAACGTTGTAGATTTCCTGTTTTATTATTTTTAGCTTCTTTTCTTTTTCTCAAGCACTTTTGAGCCATGTACCAATCTTTTGAAAGTGTTTTGAGCATGATGAGCTAGACCCTATTGTTGGGACGACGGAAGAAGCCATTTTTCCAATAATAAAGTGGTAATTCTTATTTAATTAATTTTTTGCAATTATTTTATAATTATTTTCTTTGAATTAAATTTGAAAAAATGATTTTTATCAATTAGTTGTGTTTTGTTTTGACGGGTCATGCTGAGTTTAGATCTTTTGATGTCTCATACTTTTGATTTACAACTATTATTTTGAAAATCTAACTTTGGCAATATTTTGAATAAATTGAATACATGAATTGCAAGATAATTATTAATGTTAAATCACTTGAAAAATTGGCTAATGGTGGAATCCTTAGTCTCAGTTTTTTCCATAATTTGAAATCAATTTTACTTTGATCTTCTTTATTTTTAAGTATTAAAAATTAGGTTTAAAAATCGAATCTTTACAAGTCTGAGTATCAAATCTTTTACCATTATTTTAAAACACATTAGAGCTCCACCAGCAAGCATCTCCAACAACATAATTACACTTTCTACAAAAACAAAAACAATAATCTAATAAACTCCCAAACACAAAAACTTAAACACATCAAACTACACAAATTAGATTGCAATTAATAGAACATTGTAAGCAACTTATAGAGAATTAGGATTCACTTTAGCTCTTTTAAAATAGGAATCTCGTTCGATATCACCTTTTTCTCTTTCGAACCTTCCTATCATTTGTTATTACTATATATATTGACCACCCATGTATTCATTTTTTATTACTATATATCGTGACCATTGTCATTTGTGCTATTTAGTTGTCATGTTTTCTCCATCTCCGAATTAAATGCATAGGCAATGGCTTCCAAGTAGTTTAGGTGGAAACCTATTAGGAGTTGTTTCTCATTCTTGATTCCAAGCTTACGTAGTCGACTTAGGAAAACTTGAGTTTTAGAATTGAATTCTGCCACCTCCATGGTTGTTGCCACAGTGATGTTCAACTTTATTACCATTACTTATAGATTTTCCATGATCTCCTTTGCTTATTATCAACTTATGTAATCGATAATGATCGTTATTATGTGCTTTTGTTGTTGCTGCTTCAGCTCCATTATCTACTTTGCTTTCTATCTGGAAATAACCCGAACCAGTGGTACCATTATTTTCATCATCATTAGTTTGCATTACAGAAATTTGCATGGGTTTTCTGGTTCTCCTAGACATTACAGCGCTGTAGTGATGTCATTTATTTAGTTCCCGTGCACTTCCCATTGTTGCCATACGACTCGTAACTTAATTTAGTCTTATAACTAATTACTTTAGCGGTTTTTCTTCAAAATCCGATTAAAAACTTTAAACAATTGATTAAGAGACTCATTCAATCAATACGTTTAGAGTATATAATCAACAACTTAAATGAGTAAGTGAATTATATGTGTGTATATTATAAGGTCATTATCATTACTAATCAGATTGATCACTTGTTTTTTAATATAATGATATGTTCAAAAAGACAGTAAGAAAGATAGGAAATCTATTTAATATATAAATGAATGAATAGAAGTATAAACCTCCCTAGTTGGTATACCAGCATATGGACACATTACACTTACTGACTTACTTTTTTGATTTGATATGACAAAGGTTTTTGCCATAAACAAAAATCATCTTATAGTTTCTTACCTTAGGGGAATTCTTTGTCCTCTTTGGGATGATATGACCGAGAAATGCAGTAGTCTTTCTAGATATACACATGTGCCGATCTTCATCAATATCAGCTGCAATACCTTCTTCCTCATCTTCACTCTTAATATTTTCATCCTTTCCCCTAACTCTAGGGCCCTTAACCCTTCTTCGTGGTGTGTTTTAACAGAAGACTGGCTACATAGTACAAATGAACAGCATCTGAGATAGGTAGATATTTAAGAGCATCCACAATGGAATTGCCAAATTTGGAAATTTGCGTATCTAGAGCGGCAGTGGACTATTTGATATTAAAATTTAAAATAAATGACATAAATCCAACTCTCATAAATATGTCATATATTTACTTATATGTTAATCACAAATATTTACCTTGCTGCAAGAAAAAAAAGAAAAGACTATACAAACAATTTTAACTCTTAAAGTTAGAGGAGTAGAATGTATAATATGTGGTGAAAATAAACTAAAAGTGCTCACAAAGATTCCTGGATATAATGGTGCAACGATAATAAGGTGCGCCTATGATGATGTGGTCACATCTCAAGCCTCAAAGAACTGTCGCAGCGATGTGCAAACTCTTTCCGTTAGTTAGAATTGAGAAACCATGCCTAAACCCTTATATTCTCTTTCTCTTTGTAGATGATCACTGTATACTATCAGAATTCACAGATTGCTTGTCTTTTAGACATTAAATTTTTACTAACATTTTAATGCCGCATTAGCTTATCATCTCTAATCCCACATATGCAATGGTACTACTATCCTATTCACCCAAGTTTGATTAAGTACCATTCATACCTTTAAGTAAATATAATATTTAACTTGTAAACTTACCCTTTCCAGAAGATACATTTTATCTTTGTCCAAGGTTGTGATAGAATTTGGTTGTCCACTGACAATCTCCAGCCCAACAACCCCAAATCTAAATATACCAGCCTTCTCCGTAAGACGTCCACGCATGGCATACTCCTGGGAAAGATATCCTCTTCAAGAGACAAAAATATGGTTACGTCGGTTTAGTTCAATTAAATCTCACATGGTAGAATGGTATAGTAAAATGTCAGAAAGCTTATATTTTTCTTGCCACTTGGGTACTAATATGGGTTTTTTCATCGTCATATAACTTTGCCAAACCAAAATCTGAAATTTAGAGTTTATATCAGTATCAAGAAGAATATTGTTGGCTTTGACATCTCTATGTACAATTTTTGGTCTCGACTTGTGGAGATAAGCTAGGGCTCTTGCTGCTCCCAAGTAAATTTCGTAACGGGTTGACCAAATGAGGTGTACGCCACTCTTTCCTACAAGGTGATAGTTATTATAAAGCATTAGAAAGACCATAGTATCCACATCTAAGAATGTAAGAATACATTTATGCCATTCCAGAGAGTGCTTGATCTAGGCTTCTGTGTTCAAGAAACTCATAAACCAGGAGATGGTTTTCCATTCAATGCAGCACCCATACAATTTCACAAGGTTGCATTGTTGAACAAAAGATATGGTAGAAATATCTACCACAAACTGGATTTTTCTTTGATGAGAAGCTACAGAAAGTTGCTTAACAACAACTGCTCTTCCATCGAAAAGTTTGCCATGCAGGTACCACAATTTAATAAACAAAACATCGTTGCTAAGATTTTCATCAAAACTAAAAATTATTCCTGAAAAAGAAACAACTATATTTTGTGTTGTTTTTAACTCATTAGTATCTAGTACGTCATTTAGCGCTCTCAAACATTTTCCATATATAATTAACAAGTTCAAAATAGATATAAGATAGTAATTATTTATGATGACCCATGATAGGTTCAGGTGATTTCCCATGGTAAGTTCAGGTACTTTGGCATATAATTGATTAACTAAGCCGACATGTTATTTTTAGTGCTTATTGTACCTGTATGATCATGTTGTCAAGTGGTATCGATGACTTTTATGTTTAAAGCTAATCTGTCTATAAACATGGAAATATAAATTCAACACCTTATGATCATGCAGCTAAACACTTGAAACTTGTACCAAATCATTTAGTTATATCTAAAGTTGTCTAGCAAAAGGTTTAAGAAACAAACAAACATAATTTAAATGTACGAAGCAATGATACAAACACGAATTATATTTGAACCTAACAAATGAAGTTCAAGTGTGTAAAATATTCTAACCTTAACATAATGAGGACCATAATCAGCACAAATAAGATTTGTACCATCTCTACTAAATTTTGCAGCTGATCAATTCCTGTGCGTATCAGCTAACTGTTGATCTTTTTCTTTCAATACCTATTTAAATAACTCTATTTTTGACATAACAACAAACAACGTGGAACCAAACCAAACCAAACCAATATAATTGGTCCGTCAATATTCGACCAATCGTAAAAACATCAGGACCTTACCGTTTTGATGTCGTAGAGATTACCAACTATTGGCCATGGATGTGGACCTGATGGAAGTTTGAACCTTAAATGTTGAAATATATTGTAACTCAGATTTATAAAGGCTATTATAAAAAAAATAGCCATGAATTAGAAGAAGATATAACAGATAAATGAGATAGCCAAAATGTGGATGTAATCTGTAGTGGTCAAAATTGTAGTACCATATATGTTTAATTAATTCAGTCATCCAAAATTTGGCTCGTGACCCTGTTTTATTCAAAGTTCCGTATGAAAAACTGAAAAACTTGGAGGGTTAGTAAGACCGTTACCGATGGAAAATCGTACCTGTAGTAGTCGAAGTATCCCATCAAGGTGGTTATTACATTTTGTGCCATATCCTGTATTACTTCGACGATATCATCTGAATCGTATACAACTCGCTTCAGTATATGCTTTATATTGTATTGTTGGATTAGTAAGACCGTTACCGATGACAAATACATGTTTAAGTATACAGAATCTTAGTCAAGCAAGTCTGAGAAAGTGAGGAAGAAACATCACTAAATCCAAATACATAATAGTCTTGGATATGAATAATACCTTTAAGTTTATATGAATTCCTTTTTTATTCTTATTTCCTTTGTTATCTTTAGAAGCAAATGCTGGAATGCAATGTTCGGCATATGACTCTCCGGTAATGTAAAAATCATTCTTTTGAAATTATGGATGCTTTACGAAAAAAGCCTGATAAGATATAAAAGTGAGAAGAAAAACAACAATTATCAGATTTAGAACAACATGTTACATCAAACAAACTAATAAGAATCACAACAATTGGTAGATTTAAATAATTCATATACAACTCAAGCCAAATTATATTGACATTTACTATTTTGAAATCGACATATACCTGATATGGATGGTGGCTTAATTCTTCCAATATGTCATGAACCAACAAAAATCTACAATAATACATCATTTTTTAAAAAAAAACCACTGGAAGGGGCCGACAAAATCAAATAAAAACTACCAAATATAAAATGTTCAAAATGAAAATTACATGTCCATCATACTTTAGTCTCCAGGTAGAGAAAGAGATAGAGCCCTGAGAAAGAGAACCCCTAAGATAGAGATTCAAATTAAAGGTAAGTGATATCATTAGAACTTTCTATCCATCAATATTGTAAACAAACTAAGAAAATTGTAAAATACCTAAACATGTAACAGCTTGGAAAATCATTTTAACCATGGAAAATCATGTTACACCATAATGGGAAGTATTTAAAACCCAAAATTAAGAATAAAACAACAAAAAACAATGCTTATCAAGCTAATAAAGACAACTGTAAGATAAAGTCTTACTTCAAAACTCCCAATTCACAACTATTTTTATATTAACATGAATATTCAAAACTTAATGATAAAGGACATATATTTTTTAGCTGATATCTTTACTAAAAAAACCTGATTGTTGATTGATTCCTATGAATTAAAAGATCCATCACCGTTGCAGACTAACAGCAGTAGAAGCAGCAACTTCTTACAGAAAGAAATTCAAAGAAGAGACTAAGAACATTACAAGAAAGTGAGTGTATTGCCACACCGTTTTGCTATATACCTATCAATGATGTGTTTTAGCCTCACCAAATGACAAGTGAGGCATAAAGGATAACATCTTGCCACAGCTAAGAACGGGTGAGGCAAAAAGTCATTTTTTTTGCGGCATGTACTTTCGGGCTGCGGCAAAAAATTATGTTTTTACCACACCACTGTAGCAACAAGTGAAAAAAATAATTACTAAATATTTAACTGTCTTCTTTATTAGATTTTTATAACAAAAATTCTTATTAAATAAAAATTCTACCGAGTACCAAGGTCCAACTTATTTCCTCCTAAAAAATTTCGCGAAAATTGAAACTCCCACCAGTCCACTATCTTTTCCCAAAAAATTTCGTGAAAAATCAAAACTCCCCCACTGATTCACGCATATAAAATACCTACTAAGGTTTCCAAGTGAAACTGACATGTTATCTCATAATGAAAAATGGGGGTTTCTCATCCAAAACAGTATCGTTCTCTCGTGATTATTAGAATCCTAGGATTTCATTATTCATCTTCTTTTCTCAACAATCATCAAATCTTTTATTCAATATAAAACCATGATCATTTTTCATCATTCCCATCGCAACTAGACTAAAGATCAAACCCATAACTCGTTTCTTCAACCGATTTCAAAGTCCTAATGGACAACCCACAACTCTTTTCTTCCACCGATTTCAGCACTTTTCTTCTTTTCTTCATCATTCTCGTTACACTTTCGAGCATCAACTTCATCAGGTATAATGTATTCAACTTTTTTTTCTTTTTTTTTCTTTTAAGATTTCAATTTTTGAATTTGGGGTTTTGGTTAGGTGTAGAGCACAGTTTGGGGATTTGGGTTAAGGATTTTCCAAACAGTCTTTCATAACTGATTTAGTGATTTAATCTTAGTTTAGTCTTTTATGGGTTTTATTCATCTGTTAATTGATGTGTTCTGTATTGGATTTTTAGGATGAAAGGATATAAGAGCCTGAGAAGACAAAATCTGGGTTGTGCAATCTTACAAACATTTAAGTTTACATTATCTCATATTTTTCACAGGTTTGGGAGATCTGGTGAATCTATACTGCAATATGCCGGTGAAGCTTGTCGAAGAAGGTCAAGTCTGGTGTTTCTTCGTACAGATTGTTCTGTCTGTTACCCTGTCCCTGTTCAGTCAGTTTCGAGGTACTTTTGTTTTTGCTCAATGTCTCGACAATTCTAGGCCTAAAAATTCTGATAGGATGAATGGATTTGTTCATGGTCTTGTTATGTATGCATTTTTTGTGGAATTATTCTTAGATTTTGATGAATTTGATGTAAGGTTGATTGTCCCATGTATTGTCTAGTATGTTTTTGGAATTATATATGTATCATAATTACTTTTTGGATTAAAGGTTATAATTAAAGTAAGAGTGTAGGGATTGTAATTTTTTTTTTTTCTTGCTTTTCGTTAAAAAAACGAGACCTAACATGACATTAATCACAGTGGTTCTTGTTAGTTTTGAATAGTTAGGGGTGGTGATAGGGCGATGTGTCTAGCTAGCTCTGGTTTGGTGTCAAATAACTAATATACTTTTATTCCTTACAACTGGAAATGCTTGCTTATCCAATAAGTGTGTAACCAATGCTACTACATATTTGATTTCGAATGTGTTGCATAGGAATCAAAAGATAGGAAAATTATGCAGACCGATCATAATTTTGGTCAGAAGTGGAGTAGCTAACTCTGGCTCCCCAAAAAGAAGTTTCCTTCTACTAATTTTCTTTTTAATGGTGGTCAACACTGCAGTGGCAGAGCGAGTTGGAAAAACAAATGCCCACACAGCTCTAATCACACGTATACACTTTGGACTCGTGTCTATCTGCAATAGTTCTAGCTAGAGTTTCATCTCATTGGTAAGTTCATTTGTAATATTATTTACATATTATGTATCTATTGATTGAATTACTAAGTGACTAAGTAGATGAAAGGCATATATGCCTATGGTTAAGTTACAAGATTGTCCTGATCTTTTTTCATTGAACGCTTCATGTGCGCCTGGGATATTTGATTATTTTAGTATTTCTTATCCCCATTGGTTTGCCAGGCTTTTGTACTTGCTAATTGTGGCATGTTTTTGTTTTTATTCAGCATTTATGTCTGTTCTACACAATGTTTTTTCTTCTTTAAAGTTGTTTGAAGTTTTTCATATGAATTTTGCTTTCAATTACGGTTAATCATTGTATGTGATGGAATTTGTACAGGCTGAAGAAAATGGAGGGAACCCACCAACTGATGGTGATGTGTTCATTAAAACCCATGTGAATAAGGACAGTGGAAAAGCTTTGTACCCAATTTCACAAGGCTTCATAGTAAGCTTCTGTTCTAATGGATTGGAAGTATTACTAGTAAAGTTTGTTCTTAATCATAGAAGATAAGATCTTTTATCCTAAATCTTTTCTGATATACATAGGTCCAAATGAGGGAAGAAGCAGGGTTGGATGAGAGTGGATTTGATGAGGATGGTAACTGAGAACCAATTAGTGATGAAGTCTTTGTAAACGTAGTACCTACAGTAAGACAAAAGCATGTAAGAGCTGAAAGATACCATCCGACATGCTCCAGTTATGGGAGAAATGAAGATTTTGAGAGACAAATGAAAGAGCGGGAGGAAGATTTTGATAGGAGAATCAGGGAACGAGATGCAGAATGTGAGAGACGAATAAAAGCACGTGATGAGGAGGCTAAGATGCCTGAGAACAAAATGTTGGAGTATGTCAGATTGTGCTTCAAGCCAGAGCAATATTTAAGATAGGGGGCAACTTTCAGGACCTTCAGATTACCACTTCAGACCTGGGAAGCCACTATTTGCACCTTGGGAGCAGCCTTACGGACCTTTGGAGCAACTTAATAGATATGGTGAGCATCCTTATAGGCATGAGGAACCACTTGTTGGACCTGCGGTTCAACCTTACAGACATGAGGAGGAACTCGTTAGACCTGTGGAGCATTCTTACAGACTTGGGGAGCAACAGTACAGATCTCAAAATGATTGTAAGTATCTTTTCCTTGATTTTTAATTTATAAAATTCGGATAATCTCAAACAAACATGTGAAATAACTATTAAGTGGTCATAATTGTTGGTTTGTTAGTATGATATTTATTCTTTGCATGTTAGTGTGGTATTTAATATTTCTCTTATAGCCCTATCTTCCATTAGACATGATGATTCTCTTCCATTTCTTGATGTTCTTTTTCCTTGGTGTTTGCTTTGATCTGTTTAGCAAGAACGGGGGGCTTAGGAATGGACAGATGGGATGGATTTAGCATGGAATAGGTCTAGTTTGAAGTTTAATGTTCGTTTACTTGAGGATTGTGTAGATATTTTCTTGTCAAAGTTGGATTCACCATACTTTGTAACAAATATTTGTTCTTTTTAATTCAATTCGAATTCTTTGTTCTAGTTCAATTCTTATGAGTGAAATGCTTTTATTAGAACAATTTTACCGTATAAGTTATATACAATTATGCGTCCTTGTTTATGAACACGTTATTGTACAGTAAAGTTATTGCAGTAGATGAGTTCTGACTGCACTCACATTAAATCAAGAAAATACTTTTTGGTGTAGTAAAAAACATTTTAAATAAAATAAAATTTAAACTTAAATAAAAAATTGTTTTAGCCTCAGGTTATTGCCTCACCAGATGGTGTTGCAACAAATTCTTAAATAAAATAAAATAAAATTGAAATTAAAGAAATTATTAAATTAGAAAAATGCCTTTGCCTCATGTTATTGTTTCACCATTTGGTGTGGCATAAACCCATCTATTGCCGTAGTACACTTAAAGTATGTGAGTAACTTCTTGTCACATGGTTTCTTGTCACAGGGTATGGAAAAAAGTTTATACGTGGCTAAAATCTTTTGCCATCCAAAATATAAGTTCTTACTGCACATATTACATGTTGCAATATACCAATTTTCTTGTTGTAGAAGAAGAAATTGAGACTTAATTCTTACAAAGAGTTTACACTGCACATATTACATGTTGCAATTACCAATTTTCTTGTAGTGGAAGAAGAAATTGAGACTGTATTCTTACAAAGAGTTTACACTGATCCATGGAGAAGAAGAAAAACGGGAAGAAAATTGAATCGATCGCTTTAATTCCATTGATTGGCAAGAAAACAAAATGGTACAGACTCTGTTTTCTTTCTGTGCGTCTTTTTTCCCAATCTATCATCGAGTAAATAATGATCGGGTTTGATAACCCAAACAGTATCTGCACCGTTGGGTCAGAGCCTGAATAATCCTAACCCTCCTTTATCCCTCTTCAAAAAAGATCGCTCTTTATCTATCCCAATATGGATCCTATAATCCTGACCATTCTTTGTACCTTTAAAAACTCATCCCAGACGTTTTTTGTCTTTCCACAATCGAAATCTCAGTCGCTTTTTATAACTACGATGTGCTTTATATTCCTGATAAAGATAAGGAAATTGCAATTTGTTCTTTTTGGTCTCATATAACATATAATTTACGATCTTTGTAATAACTTAAATTATTAATATTAAGGCCCATGTGCGCTATAAGTCTTCCAGTAGGGCAAGCCGTTTTGTGATGCAAAATTGTTCAGTCAAGTGTCCGCTAGAGCATGTTTGACAACTAGAAATAGAAATAACACTTTTGATCAAGGTTTGAAAAACGGGTCATAGGTCAGGTCACGGGGATAGGTCGTGACCATTATAACACGTTTTGACGGGTGTGAACACGTTTCGGGCAAAAAATACGTTATTTAGGGGGAAAATGTGTTTTTATAACGTTTTTTCTTTTAAATAACAGGTGCAATAACGGCTATTTAGGAAAAATAATAATTTATGACATGAAATTCCTATATAACCGTTATCACATGCGTAAAAACGGTTATAACGGGTCTAAATAATAGTGTTACTACGTTTTTTTTCATATTATTTGTTTATTCATTTATTTTGATTTTTTTAATTGTAATTTTTAATCTTTTATTTTAGAATTTTTTCTAAAAACGGGTATAACGTGCGTGAAAACGGAAAAAAGGACTAAAAAAACTTATGTTAAAATGTTATTTAAAAAACAAAACAAAAAAACGGTTATCACATACGTGAAAACGGTTATAAAATATCTAAAAAATACCATCTTTTTTATTTATCAATATTATTTAGATACAGATATCGATAAGTCTCACGAACATGTTATATAGACGTGACCATTTTAATGACCATTTTAATGATCTACACATTGACTAGTGTATACTTGCATCAAATTCAGTATTTCACCGTCTTTTTTTTTCTTTTTCTTCGTGCATTCTTTTTAGCCGATAAAAAAGATAATCAAGTATTGCTTAAAAAAATCTAACTTCACTGTAAAGAAATTTATATATGCCTATTTACTAGATTTTTTTTTTAAAAGCATGTACTTTTACTAGATACTGTCATACTGTAGTCTTTGTATATTTCTCAATAAAAAAATTCCTTTTAATAGAAAAAGAAATAAGAATATTGATCGATGTGATTCTTGGTAAAAATGAGTGATACACTAGAGTTATAATCTCGGTTACCTAGCAAAGTAAAGTTGGTTAATGATGTCTGGTTCAAGATTCAAAATAAAAACAGTTGTTAAAAACTATGATTCTAGATTACCCTTAAGGGATTAGTTGAATGTTATCTGGAATTAACTCTGTAGCACCAAACCTTTGGCATTCCAAATTTTACTTTATGTACTAAATTATTTGGCGTAATAAATCTGAGTCATTGGATTTTTAAAAAAAATTTCAAATCTAATGTTTGTGTTATTTGCGTCCAATTATTGGACGCTTCTATTATTAACCATTAGATTTTTTTTAAACTTTAAAATCCAACAACTCCAATATTCCTACGCCAAATCATTAAGCGCTTCCTTCATTCAACTTTGAATCATAATAGTCCTGGGATGTTTGATTCAAGATGACGTGCCAACTATAAAAATTGAATTATGAATAATGATAAAAGTAAACCTAATATATAGATAATTGGTACCCTCTACAGTAAGAAAAGACTTTTTTTCCCTCTTAGACAAAAGATAAAAATGAAATACCCATTTTTAAGACAAAAACGAATTAGTTAGAGTATTTCCTTTCGGGGACGTTAGATAAAATTAGAACGATAGAGAGAAAATTAACATGGCCTTTGCACAAGGATAACACGCACAAATCAAAAAATAATCCAAATTTTTATACTTCAAAAAAAGAAACTTAGTTAAGAGGCGGTATGAGAGAAGAACAACCATTTGTTTAATTTCAGATTTTTTAGTTCACGTGTTTTGATGGAATTTTATTACCGAGTAACTGCTACGAATTTATATAGACATTAACTGTTTTGAAACCTCGAGTAGACCGCTCGCCGAAATTTGTCAATGTGTTACTAGCTGAGCTGATGATAAAGTTTAATTTGTTGTGATTCAAGAACAATTTTTTGACAGAAATAATGGAAATGTTGAATTATGTAGTGAAGTATGATTCCAAGCTTAAAATGTCGAAGGAGTCAAATATTGATTTTTAATTAACGATAAAGTTATGCGTACGCATAACAGAATGTGCTAATTATTCTTCGATAGTCAAATAGCATTTTTTCATATGTATGAGAAAAGGTAGACCGATCTCACTCAAACAAACTACTACCCGTCCCAGGAAAAGTGGTCTACTTTTACATTTTCAATACGAAGAAGTATTTTTTAACTAGCAAGGAATAAGGAAAAACATGGAATTATAATCACAAAGCTTTCAGCTTCACACCACAGTACTACAAACAAAACCATGCACTTCAACTTCTCACAAATTTTATTACCAAAGACTAACAAAATCATTTACAAAATTGGTAACAAGAAACAAGAAACTAGCTAAAAAATCACAAAAGAATAACACCAGAAAATAATACAGACACTATGTACAAATCCGATTCTGAAGTAATCTTGGTCTGGCCATTCTATTCTATCCAAAACAGAAGGCATTGAATCACAAAGGAAGAGTGTTCAAAGCAGTTGCAGCCTGCAGGTGGACTTGGGTCTGCAGTCTGCTACAAACTTCATTGTTGAAATTTTTGCTAACATTTATGGAACGGGCTGTTTCTCCGGGATTCTCGATCTGATGATTCCATCAAATTAATAATTCTCCTAACTGGCCTACTTTTTTAGCCATTCCCACATCCCTTCTCCGCTCTAACTCATCTCTACAATAATAAACCTTCACAGATGCTGGAACTGTGTCAAATCCGACCGACCGTTTGCCAGTACCCGAACCTGACACAACCATATCCGCAGCGGACTTTATCGTTCTCTTATACATACTAAGCCATTTCTCTTGCACATACCCATTTCTTCTCCACGGTGGAATATGCATATCATTTTTCTTTAACGATTGTCTACTAGCCTCCCTACTGAATTAGCGTTTAGATGTTGATTTTAATTATGTTTAGGGTTGTTGTGTGTATTAACATTCAGGTCTCTGCAAATCAAGATGGGAAAAGACGGGTCGATTTCCGGCTGGAACGTTCGAGTATGTAGATGTAATCGTCTCAGGAAACCGTTACATTGTGGAAGTACATCTTGTTGGAGAATTCACCATTGCTAGACCAACGAATCGTTACATTATTAATGACGTAATCGAGTCATTAATCGTCTTCTAAATCCATCTTCAGAAGAACCCACTCCAATATCTTTACAAGCTAATTCAGTTTCATGGCAAATTTTTCTTCTAACTTGAGAATCACCATCTTTATAAATCCTAATAACAGGTCTTTTAAGATATCTTTAGTATCAGAATCATCCATAAACTCATCCAAATCATCATCTTCAGATCCTTTATTTTTCTTCTTCTCTTTAACTTTAACTACCTTTTCATGTTCAATAAAATCAACTTCATCATCATCATCATCATCATCATCATCATATCCCCTCTCAAGAAACGAATCAACCAAGTCAGAAAGATTATCATTAGGTGAAGTCTCCTCTATTGCTGAATGTTCACTTCCACTACTCTCTGCGCACAATCTTGCCTTAGCTCCTTCATTAAACGCTTCTGCTACTCTCTTAAATCTTCCTGGATTTTTCCCTATTTTAGTTGATGATGATTTCAAGTACAATTGCATACTAAATCTTTTGATTTTAGGTTTCTTTTTTATTCTATTTTGGGTAATAGACTTATATGAAACTGAAGATGCTTATAAGTTTATATAGAGGCTAAGAAAGAGACCATTTCATGTCCATGAATCAATGAGACCGTACACACGTCCATGTTCATTTATCTCGTTTGCGGGACCCGATATTATGAATGCAACAGTATCTAATCTCTAATGCAAACAAAGATAAGTTTATTATTTACAAGGGACTATTTGGTTCTCTTGAACGGTAATGAACCCAGCCTTGTTTGCGTCCGTATTCTTAATTAACCTTTGCAGTTGCTTTTCCCTCCTCCTAAGTCCTATGCCCCAACTGCTCATGAGTCATGATCAATGTAGTTAATTTGAATCTCAGTCTCGTCGTGGCCGGGACCTTAACATCTTGATAACGATATCTCGGGGAGATTATCGGAGAAATTTCGGAATAACTTCTAAATCACTGAAAGAATTTACTGAACCCCATCATTCAGTAGTTCACCTTCTTTAAGGAACTCATTTACTGTATCTTGCCACCCATCATCAATGATTAGAAATCTTGCAGGACATCCACCTGCTGATAAACTGCAGTGACAAAAATACACACATAAGCAAAACAGACTACGTCGACGAAAGGGATATCTTTCAAACTTCAAAGAGATAACATCTGAAAATTTTATCATTTTTCTGCAATACCTTTGAAGTCTTATTATTCCTTGTGGACTGACTTCAGAGTAGAATGCATCCCAAGTACACCACCCATACCAATCCAAGTTTGTTGGAATCTGTTTGTTGCATCACAACATCACGTTAAGCAAAAAAAATCCCAACCTAGAAATATCTAGTCAAAGATCACCTCTAAGTACGCATAGCCTACATTCAATCCCACATAATCGAAAAAAACAAAAATCCAATGGTTGAACATAATCAAGATTTGTACAGATTTGTAAAAACAGATTGAAAATTGATAAACTAAGAAGATATTGCTCAGATCAGCGGGTTATCGACACACTCATTGGGGGAGACACGAACCGTTGGATTTCAACACTATAATACCTAGACAGTCAACAGGAACCGTAAACAGGGCAAGCCCATTATAGGGGTAACTACAATCATCTTGCTAGCAGAGAAATGGTCATTCAGATCTAATGCCTGCAGTGGAAAATTCATCATGAGTAGAGTTCAAACACATAACTCCCTACTAATTATGGAGCACATGCTGGGAAATCTATCTTTTTCGGTTTCTCGCAACATGAGGCTAACAGATTTCTGATGTCCTGAAGTATACTTACATCCTTAGAAGATGGAGCAGCAAAAACAGCCTAAGAAAATAAGATACAAAGTATCATGCACCAGTATCAAAAGTATGTATCATCTATTGCTATAACATCATTAGAGTCAAATGAAAACTAAACATCCTGTTTTTGGAGTAATTTACATACTTAACAAACAAAACACAAAACAAACATAACAACTAACACGCCAATGTAAAACAAATCCAAAACCCACTGTTGATTGACCACAACATAAATTTTTTTCTCAAAATAGCACTACATAAATGAATCTGATAGTTCACACTGTTTCAAATCAAGAACAATAAATTAACAAAAATGATCAGAAATTCGTCATCATTCAATCAGAGAGTCAAAACGAAACCCCTAAACCCTAAAACCACTAACAAAAAATACAAAATAGATAGAATTGAAGAAACCCTAATATGAACCCTATATAAGCTAAACAGATAAAATTGAAAAAACCCTAATTTGGGAAATTGAAATCAGAGGGAGTAATAATGTTTGTATACCTTTGAAGGGATATAATCGACAGTCAATACCTAATTGGTTATCTTCCATTATCGTTGCGACATAACCACCAGGATCACCTCTAATAATATCAACATCATTCTCATCCTTGATCTACTTATTTCCTCAATCAATCTGAAACCCTACTTGTTTGATGAACAATAGAAGATTGAAAGTTTTCTCAAAAACTGAAACTGTAAAGAAGATAGAGTGAATCAATCGAGAGATAAAGATGTTCTTGGACCGTTGGATTCATCAATTAATCTGAAACCGTTAGATTAGAATAGTAAATACCCATTTTATTCTAGATTCGGTGACTCGTCTCGGCCGCGATACGGGCGATTCGGGCGATATTCGCGTCAAATATCGTTCAACGAAACCTCGGAAATCGTCAAGGTATTCTGCCGGTACCGCGAAAAGCGGCGTTATCTCGGCCATAACGGCCGAGATGGACTATATTGGTCATGACCACAAAATCTAATACACTTCACTCGTAGCCCAAACTAGGTAATTTTTTTTATGTAATACTCAGATTATACACACAAGTGACTGTCTCGCGCGCACGTGACACATGACTTAAAATGTTGTCTAATCAGATCATCTAGATTTGGGAGTCATGGATGCTAGTGATAACTTATGGGCAGGGACGAAGCCAGTTAAAATCATGGGAGTGCAGTTATACACTCTGTCTAACTTGTTCCCAAATCTAAAACTTATGAAATATTGGGCTTCCAAGTCCATTTTATCTTATTTGCACCTTTTAGAGATTATTTTGCTTCCTTAGTCAGATGTTTCGTTCCATCCCTGCCTCCCTAAACACTAGAACACCAAAATCCTCTTTATAAAAGTTTTTTCTTTTTACATCGATATCGACCCTTCCGGTAGCACTCAACCCTTCCCACAAAAGATACCAAAAACCTAAGCAAAAGGCTTTACCACTCTTCTAGGTTGGATTGATAACAAACCTCCAATTCTCCTCCTATTTATAGAGACAAAATCTTAACCCTTAAAAAACCTAACTTTAGGAACAAGTTTTCCTAACTTGGTTCTTAAGTTCCCAAACTTTAGGAACAAGTTTGTAGAAGAAAAAGTTTACCTAAAACTCTAACTTTTGGCCTAAATCAACAATTCTCCATCTCGGATCATGCTTTCAGGCATGAAACGATTAAATAAAGAACCACTTGTTGAGAATATTGTTGATTCTGTAACAATGGGAAAAAATAAATAAGAACAAACTGTTAACGTTAGATAAATCACTACACTCTCATGTTGATGCACACACAAGGACAGAGCCAACTACTCAGCAAATTGTCCTTAACACAATAGTTCTCGGGTACTCCTCAAGAATGAGAGATGCTATACCCCAACTGAGAAGTTATGTCTAGGATAGAACTGCTTGTTTATGATTTGAATTAACACAACTCAAACCACCCTCATACGAACTTAACAGCAATAAGAGAGAAGGGAAATAACACTCAATTTGCGCAAAACAAAGCAAGAAGAGGGGAAAAGAAGACAGGATAGTACCTGCTTCTGGAGTAGTTTGAAATGAGAAAATCATTTTCTTTTATAGGCAAAAGTTTGAGGGAGTAATAAATTCGAATTAATGAGAATAAATTTGAAATTGATTTGTCATTAATCACGGTTAAATGAAACGATAAGAATATTTTTGTTTTAGGAAATTATAAACAAAAAATGGTAAGTCTTGATAGGGCATACGCCAGGCACAAGTCACAAGTCGCAAGACGTGCGTGCTTCGGTGCGAAGCACCACACATGTGTGAAAAGTATATGTGCTCCAACTAGCCCATTGCATTAGTCCTCCCTCAACCATAAAAGCATCTAAACCCTAAGGGCCCTCCCTTAGTTGCAAATTTTATGGTATTAAAGGGAGAACACATCTCTAGTTTGTCCAATGTGAGACTAACTAAAGGTTCTTCATTCACAAAATAGTGAAAATGGAAATGATGTTTCCACCCAATTCATGAGCTAGTGTCCTATTGATCCTAGGATCCATTCCTACCTAGAATATCAATTTTACTTTTAACAATTCATTTTCAAATAAATTTTCTCCAACACCACTTCCATATGGTTTCACGCCATCTCTATATACCGTAGAATTACCTTTGAAGTTCACATCCGAACTTCCATCTTCATAGATCCATCTCTCTTTGACCAAAACACCATGATGTTGATAAAAGTTTCCAAACCATCTTCTACAAGAAGAACATTTGTGAAATTAATCATGTTTCACAAACTATGAAAATCTTCAACCACCATCAAAGAATTCTTGCACAGACTCCCCCATTGACCACCAAGAGAACCATCCAGAAGATTCACCGCTAGCTCCACCTAACCAGTAAGCTAACAACATATTGAACTCTAACCCAAAAAGGAGGAATTAGTTTTGAAACCATACTCCATCACATGTCATGATTACCGTGTATCTGAAACAAACCATCAGATATATCAATTATGATTAACAGGCTTTAATCCTTTGGGAGATTCCCAAAGCCATCACCAATATGACATACCTTTTACCACCATCACACCCAACATACTCGTTTAGAATATATAACATGTGAATGCCCATATTACTGTGGTACATGCTTTCGTGATCGGGCACATTCTTGATAGTACGTGTAAGCCATCAAGAATACTTTAACATGGACTTCAAAACATAAATCTAAAAAACATCTCATGCATAACTTCGAAGCATTGATGGACTTTCTTCTACATTAGACCTCACAGCCTCATCTTTTCTTCGAACTTTGTAACCCATTCTTTATGGTGTATGGTTACTAACACCCTTCAAGAAGTATATATGTATGCCACCTTATTCAGTCTTATTCTGCATCCTATACTACATCATAAAAACTAAACGAAGAACATATACTTCTATCAAGTTGAACCTCTAATTCGTAAATAACATCACAAATTAATCCATCTCTATGTAAACACCAGTTAAAAAAATATCTTCACATTTATTTCTCTACCCGAACAATAAACTATCGTTCAACTTCAGGTTCGATCACACCATCCCATCCAAGCTCTGATACCAATTGTTTGGGAAACTGGCACCACAAACGCAGTGGAACACAAGATCATAGAGGGTGACTGGTGATTTGAACCAAACATGAAAAAATAATAAGTGAAAAAAAAGATAAACAAGCACACAACCACAACACAAGATATACGTGGTTCACCTTTACAGGCTACATCCACGGCCAACACCACCAGAAAAACTTTCGTTACAATCAAAGACCATTACATGCTCTTTCCACAACCTACGGAAGAAAACTCAAACAACAAGAGTTAACAATACATACCTTAGAACACCATGAAACCTTAGAAATCAACTCTCTAAACTCAAGAAGACCATTACATGCTCTTTCCGCCTAAATCAATTTTGTGTCATAAAAAAATGAGTGTTTTTTTTTTCTTCCGAAAATTCAAATAATCCAATTTATGCCAAACCCAAAAAGGATGATATTGTAATCAATTTCTTAGTTATAATGACAACACATATATCTCTAAATTGAGTTTACTAGTTATAAAACATACTCTAACTGAATTTATGTGTACTTGCTTACTATTACATGAAGTATAAAAACAAAAGGGAAATGAATTTGTACATGAATTTATTTTCTTCAAACTTTACAACCCATTCTTTATGGTGTATGGTTACTAACACCCTTCAATATATATATATATATATATATTCTACCTTATTCAGTCTTATTCTGCATCCATAAGTCACCTCTTGTTTGCATATGATTGTATGGCGTTCTGCAAAGCTAATATTCTAGAGAGCCAAAACTTAGTTGAGATATTTAAATTATTCAGTGATATTTCTGGTCAGCTCATCAATTTTTCCAAATCTGGGGTTTTCTTTAGTCATAACACTGATGAAAATTTGGATACAAAAATCAGTAACAATATGGGAGTCCATATAATAGATTTTAATGATAAATACCTGGGATCTCCTCTATTTACCCATAAAAGTAAGATAAACTCTTTCAATCCTTGTGTGGAGAATCTTAAAATTACGCTTGCTAGCTGGAAGAATGGCTTTCTCAACCCAACTGCAAAAACTGTTTTCATCAAATATGTTACTTCCACCTCCAACATTTATCAAATGAATTGTTTCAAGTTACCCAAACAAACCTGCCAGGATATTAACAAGATTCATAGAGACTTTTTCTGGGGAAAGAACATTAAACATCCTACAAGTTACTAACTTAAATCTTGGGATTCTGTCAGCAAACCTAAGGATTTGGGGGGTCTAGGATTCATGAACATAGAAGTTGCTATGATATCTAAGATAGGGTGGAGATTGGAATATGACAAAGACTCTCTGTGGAGCCAAATTATGGATGTCAAGTACTTAGAAGGTAGAAATATTCTCAACATGGACACCAAAGCCAAAGAAGGTGATTCTTGGGTCTGGAAGGGTATTCTGGAAGGAATTAGCAATCTTCAAAATTATAGTAACTGGAAAATTGGAAATGGAAAACGCATCAAAATATGGAATGACAAATGGTTAGATAATAGTAACATTAGTCTCATCAGGCCCACAAATTGTCCAGATGACTTGCAAAGAATAGAACATCTTATCAGAGGGGATGGTACTTGGAGTATTGCTACGATAAATATTTGTTTTACCTGAAGATCTCTGCAGCGATTCATACAACTATTAATCATCATCGTGAGGAGGACCAAATTGTTTGGAATCTGACTCAAAATGGGCAATTCTCTGTCAAATCTCTCTAAAGTGAAAAAATTCATCTCAAGTACAGAAATGACACTCGTATTCTGAACTGGGAAAGATTGTGGAAAATGGATGTTGCCCCGGCTATTCATATTTTTATTTGGAAGTGTGCTTATAACATCCTTCCTATTAATGCTAAAACAACAAGCATCCTTCATTTTATTGATCATATCTGTCAGGTTACAAAAGTGAGGAGGAAAATATAACACATCTCTTTATGGGTTTTCATAATGCTACTAAGGTCTGACGTAAAATGTTTGGTCCAAATAATGGGGCTTTCACAGGTCACACTAATTTTACTGAATGGATCAATTAGCAGTGGGACTTATGCTAAGAGCACTCTGGTTACTACTTGCTGGTTCATTTGGAAAGCAAGATATGACCTTATATTCAAGAATATAAGTCTTAGTGCTACTAATACTGTGCAACAGATAAAACATCATATTTGTGTACATAACAGAATCCACTATATGCAAGATCATATTCTTAATGAGATTACTTCCTCTGTAGTTCCTCATGAGACAACCCAGATTCCTTCTCATGTGCATCAAAGAGGAGACTTTGGGACAAGAATTATGATATGCACTATACAACACCCTGAATCTAATTCCTATTACACTGCTCTAACAACTTATGATTTTGCAGGAAACTACTATGGGGTTCGAGGACATCCAAGACACGATGGACAATGGGGAGCAACAGGAGGAGCAGATCTAGCACTCCAATGGGCTAAAGATCTCAACTGCACCAATGTGGAGATCTTGGCTGAACATATGGATATTTTGATCCGGTTCAATCTTTTTTACAACAATGCAGTTCAAGGAAGGTTCAATGTCAACTACTGTGCCTTTATCAAAAGAAATGAAGAAGAAAACCCGGTTTTTATTTCTTTTGTTTTGAACAATCTCCGGATCATTCACTGACTGAAAAACTTAGAAACTTTTAATTTAACTTTGTCTTATAAAAACAATAATATCCGCCAGAATAGTCCTTGTTCTGTTACAGGATTGATTCTGACTTTGTGCTCGTTCCTTAGGCTTACCTAAGATTTTGCTATAAAAAAAAAGAGTGGCTAATTTTACATAAGAGACTAGTGTTCATTTTTTTATAAAAATATATCTGATTATTTATATATCATGTCCACATAATTAGTCAAACTACGTACACCACACGCATACGCTGATAGAAGACCCCAGGCTACTGACATTGAAATCGTAGGCCGACTATCGCCATATACTGCAGCAATAAGATACACAAGTCGCAACTGATTCGAAAAAGGTGCGTGCATATGTACACGTACACCCAACAGCAATGAGGTCCATGTATAGATGGCATCGATCATTTATCCAGAACTGCATAGATGTTTGTTCATATCTTCAATGGCCTGATGGCAGAAACGTAGACAAGCGAAGGGAGTTGGAGAATCCTCGTTGATTTTCTCATACACAATTGACCGTTTTACAACACATCCATTTCCATTTGGCTTTGGCTTGACTTCAATTACCGAATCAAACTTCTTGTAATCCTTCATCAAATCTCCTTCAAATATACGGTGATGTAACGTCCTTGTTTCATCATTGTACGTCGTTTCCTCTATTGAGCGAATCGTTTTACCCTCTGCATACATGAAGAAAAACATTTTAATGTAAAGTTCTGAAGCGTAAACCAAATCTAATGAAGTGCGGAAGATTATTCATGGAGAAGCGAAAACAGATGAAGTAATATGATAAATTGTAATAGTTGTGTTGGTACATACCAAGGATAAATTTCCATTCCTTGACACAACCGGAACGACTTGCATCTCCACCGATAATTTTGACGCCAGTGCAAAGATGAGGAATTGCCTTTTGTACCTCTTCCGGGCACTTATAAATATTATAATATTTGTCAGCATCGTAATTGACCTCCAACTCAGTTACAAGTTTCCCAATTAAAGATGCAATTACGGTTGTATTTTTGAGCAACTAAAAAAGATAAATGGCTGTTAGATTCCATTGATTTGGCTCAGCGGTGACTTAATCCGATCCCAATTTATATTCTTTCCCAAATTCTTGTGAACCCTAAATATCATTTAAGAAAAACCCCTGATGCTCCAGTTTTTTTAAGAAAAATCTATGATAATTATTGAGATTCAATTAACTAACTAGAACCAACTCTTCATCATTTTAATGAAAGGGGCCATTGAGAAGTTAAAGAAATAAAATGGTAAATTCCAAAGTAGTGAATCAGAGTTATGGAAAGTAACCATGCGGTAAACCGATGCATATATATATGTGCATATTTTCTCAAATAACTGGGATCTCCTAAATATCTTAAAAGATGACACAAACTCTACTAGATGAACCCAATAATACACAATACAATTATAGTATAATGATGATAATTCATGATTTTAAGGAGATAAAATGAGTGTTTGCAGCCAAATGATATTGTAAAACAACAATACTAAAAAACAACATATATGAAAATTACGCCCAACTAGTTCCACCCACTCATCGAGATTTTCTGAATCTTGAAGTATCTCTGCTTCCAATCAACAAGGATACAAACATCACTCACTTTCAGTGAAGGAACATCAATCCTGTTTCCACAAATAATTCCATCAATCGAACCCCTGGTTCAAACTCCACTATCATGTTTACCATTTCTCGATTCTCCCCCTCGATCAGTTCTTTTAACTTAAATTTGATAAAGAAGATGGTGGTGAACTTTGTTTTGAGGCTTTAAAAAAATGACGGAATGGTGACTGGAAATTAAGTTTTTGATCATAGTAGATGAATGGAAATGATGACATGGTTGGATGTGGTAAGGCATATACAATGATAAGACCATTATCAAAGAGTAAAGAGTAAAATTTTTACTCTTTGTTCCAGCCTAAAAACAACGGTCTAAAGACTAAATATGATCAGGCGGTACTCCAGTATAACGCGTGTTGTTGGACGGGTATCTGGGTATTCGCTTGTTGAGACGGGCGGTTGTCTAGCGTAACGCTTGCATGAGGCGGACGTCTAGTCGAACGCTTGAAGTGGGGCGGTAACAAAAATTACGCCTGATGATAGACGGACTCCTAGACGCACGCCCAAGAGACGGGCGCTTTACTAGACAAACGCCTGATAGAGCGGTGCCCTAGCATTACGCCTGATCGATTATGGGATGTGCGAGAGAAGCGTGCGAGATGAAAAACACGGGCGGTGTCCTAGCGTCCCGCCTACAATTCCAAGCGAAGTGTTAGCGTCCCACCCATCAAACCCTCCCTTCTTCTCCAGCCGCAACACTATTTTTTCTCCGGAACCCTAATTTTCTCATGTGAACCAACCCTCTTCCGTCTCCTCTTGTGAACCCTCTTCTTCACTGACGATCCCCCAAAGATCCGCCTACATTTTTCCCTCCAAATCAAGGCTCCGCTCAACTTATTTCAAACACCCAAGCGGTACTATAGCAACCAAGGTAATTTCTTTTAATTTTTATAAATTAAATTCATTTTGTATATTAAATTTGTTTTGTAAATTAAGTTTAGATTATGTTTTGTTAATTAAATTGGTTTATATATGTTGAATGATTAAACATGTGATTATGAAATAGATATATTAGGTTTTAGAAATTGTAATTTTGGAATTGGGATAATTTTTAGGGTTTATGGATGTTGTAAATTTGGTATAAAAAATTGATGATAATTTGTTGAATTGAAGATATAATTGATTAAGTTTTTTGTTAATTTGAGTTGGTTGTTGTTAATTTTATGATAAATAGACTAGATTCAAATTTGGGAATTAGGAATGTTTATGTTTTAAAACCTATGTGTATGGAATTATATAATTGGGGAATTTTGATGATTTTTTGTACAATTGAGGCTTTGATTAGTACTTGAGTATTTTGTGAATCATGAATTTTATTCAAAAATGTTTGATTTTTGTATGTTGGTACATATGATTATCTAATTAGATAATTACTTTTGTAATTATGAAATTATTATGTTTTTCCTTGATTTATTGATTAATGTAGATTTTTATATTTGTGTATTGTGAGGATTACTCTTTATTTTCAATCTTGTATGTATTGTTTGCCCAGATGTCGAGATTCGTTAGTCGAAGAAAGAGAGACAAGAAAGCTAAAATTGTTCAGGATTCAGATGAAGAACCAATTACTGAAGAAAGGGTCGATGTTCCCGGGTTGGATAACTATAATGTTGTGGAAGATACTGAGGGTCACGCCTCCACCAATATTATGTATTCAACCGACATCAAATTAAAGTTTTTACATCGTGGTTCCCTCAAATCGGTCATTCAGACCTATGCAGGTATTGTTAAACACAACCCTATGGTCAAATATATTATTGAAAATGGAATATGGGACTGATTACTTACCATGGATGTAGTAGATTCATCACATGCACTTATTGACTACATTGTTGAGCGTTTTTGGGATACCATGAACACTTTTTACTTCTCGTTTGGTGAGCTTGGGTTCACACCCCTTGATTGGGTAATGTTGAGAAGACTTAGTATTGGTATTGGTATTGGTATTGGTATTGGTAGTCCTATTCCGTATGACTCGGGGAAGTACCAATTTGAATATGTCCGAGCGCATATTTTTCCTGAAATTAAATATAGTGAGGTTTGTAGAAGAGAACATATTCCCAACCAGTAGGTTTCAGATGCAATTACGGTTGCATTTTTGAGCACATATTTTGATCCACAAACGTTGGTGCGGCTAACGATGATAGCATACTTGTTGATAGAGTGGCCAGAGCCTTCTATATGTATGTTTTGGGTCAATTCTTCTTTTCAAATGCAAAAACCTATATTGATGATGGATGGTTAGCTGTTTTTGAGGATCTAAATGCAGTTAACGATTATGACTGGGGTAGTGCTACATTTTCGAAATTGTATTCCGGTCTTGTCGCATCTGGAAGGGGACTCATTGGCCGGACCCTTCCAAATATTAGAGGTAAATTTCTTAATCTTATTTATAATTCTTTTAAATTTTTATTTCTTGCTCACTTATTAATTCCATTGGTTGTCTTGACATTCTAGTTTTTGGGGTACGAATATATGGGCATATGTCGGCCAAAGAACCCAACACCTAAAAGTGAATCAATGTGGCCTAGATGTTCTCGGTGGAAGGGAACACGAATGAAGAGTACTGATATTGTTCGTTCAAGGACTTCTCTTAATCATTTGTCTGTAGACGATGTGACCTGGCAACCGTGGGAATCTGCGATCTTAGTCCTAGAAACAGTCGTTGGACGGAAAGCAATAGAGCTCTCAGAGAAAAGGGTTATATTCTCTTGTCTAGGCACTGTGAGTTTATAATTTATTTCCATAGGAATCTTATTTATTTTCTTTGAATTTCGGTTAATTTATTGGTTTATTTGTTAATTGTAGTTTTCTTTTCAAAGAATAACATGTATCTAGGAGATCGGTGTTGGAGGCAATACCATGAAACATGGGGCGTTCCTAGCAACCCGCCTAGTCGTATTTCCAACTTGAACAACGACGATGCTGAGGAGATGAGGGAAAACGGTCTGGTCCCTGCAAGTGAATTAGTACGTGTTGTTACGTATGATTTGTATATGGAGTATTGGCGACATGTAACTAACCTGCAGAAATATGCCACCAAAGTCGATTGGGAGGTTGAAACATACGGTTATGGTGGTGACCGTATTAAACACAACATCCAACATCCTCGTGAACATGTACCCATTCCGCCTCAAGAACAATTGTCATACATAAGTATACACCAAACCACTGTAAATTTGATTTTAGTATATAGTAATGGTTGAGAATCTGATTTTAATTTTTTCATAATAGGTCGAGGCTTATGGTTTAGTTCAAGAATATGCTGATTTTACGCAAGAGTTTCGTAACTTTACATTAAATGAAACTAAGTAGAGGATGGACTTTTTCATGGCCATGGATGAAGAAATACGGGGTCTACAAAATGAAAACAACATGTTGAGAGAACAAAATGCCCATTTTCGTCATCAACAACCATCCATTGGGTTTGGCACGTATGCTCAAATTATGCCACCACCGATGTGGAATACCATGGGTCAGGGATCATCATCATCAATGCAATCAATTAACTATAATTCCAGATCATCTTTGCCTCCATTTATGCCCTCGCGCTCGACGTCCGGGAATCAAGATACGGAAGAGTAGTAATTCATCAGCATTGAATTTTTAGTTGAACAAAAAACTTTTTCTTTTGTCAGATTTGAATTGTCTTTTCAAATTACTTTTCTTACATTATCGTTGTCTTACATTATTATTGTTTTTTTTTTCCTTTGTCGTTTTGGTCATTTGATATTGTCTTGTCAACCGACATTTCATTTCTTTGATGCGTTTGTTCACCGCACTTGCATGAACTTTGTTTTTTTTCCTTTGTCATTTTGGTCATTTGGTATTGTCTTGTCAACCGACACTTTATTTCTATGATGCGTCTGTTCACACCACTTGCATGAACTTTGTTTTTGCATTAAAATACCAACCTTGTTTGGTCATATCAAAACTCAAAGTCTTATCTTAATTTTTCTATAAATTGAACACTCGATTCTCCAAGTATACAAACCGAAAATACAAACATCAATAAGCAAATGGTATACTATCAAAATAACAATCACTACTATGGTTCTTCTTCTTATTCTTCTTCTTCCTCTTCTTCTTCTTCTTCTTCTTCTTATTCTTCTTCATCATCTGGTGATGATGATAACAATACTTTGTACTCATCAGATGAAGGTTTACTTGCATTGAGCCAAAATAACCAAGCAGTAACTTCAGGATTCATTGTTTCAAGTATGAACTGGCCACATACTTGTATCATAATACCAAGAGAATTTGATGCCGGTGCAAAACTTCTATGAAAAGATTACTTTTGCAGAAACACGACGTTTCCTCCTAATGTATTTCGTAGAAGATTTAGAATGCGGCGAGAATCATTCAACCGTATATTGGGAGATGTTTGTAGCTGTAAATAATTATTTTGTTCAAAAAAAAGATGTTTGTGGTGTTCTTGGATTAACCCCTCAGCAAAATAATTACTGCAGCAATACGAATGTTAGCTTATGGATGTGCGGCCGATGCAATAGATGAGTATTTACGAATCGGAGAAAACACAGTTTTGGAAGCAACTCGTAGGTTTTGTAAGACGATAGTGCATTTGTATGAGAAAGAATATTTGCGCACACCAACTGAGCATGATGTTGAACTGCTTCTTAATGAGAACAAGGAAAGGGGATTTCCGGGGATGCTGGGTAGTGTAGATTGGATGCACTGGAAATGGGATAAATGCCCATCGGCAGAATCAGGTGCTTACACTGCGGATTATCAGAATTCCTTTATAGGTGTATCAGAATACAAATTATACCCGTTGATCAACGGTAACAAATCAGAACGGTAACAAAATCAGAACGTAAACAAATCAAATTATCCAGGTGGACGCCTAGGGGCACGCCTAGAACTAGGCGGAGCATCAAACACACGCTCCCTGTTGGGCGGTGCCTTAGCATTACGTTTAGACATAGGCGGTTTTCTAGCGTTACGCTTCAATGGGGCGGTGATTTGGTTACCGCCTATTAGTGGGCGTGATCCTAGACGCCGGCTCCATCAGGCGTAATCTTAGGTGAACGCTTAATCAGGCGGAGGTTTGGGTACCGCCCGTGTTTTCAAGCGTTACGCTAGAATAACGCCTGACATCAAGCGGTTCACTACACATCCGCTTAGAATCAGACGGTTAACTACACCACCAATCGAGTATAATGAGTTTGGTCCAGAATTTTTTCTAAATTTACTCCTGAAAAATGTGAAAACGGACCATCGATCAGATATAATCGTCCCGTTGTGGTATGGTTTTGACGGACCAAAGACCATAAATAGATTTGGTCCGTCATTTAATCCAGCCATTGTGGACGCTCTAAGTACCCTAAAAGAATACAAAGGGAACCAAGTTTTAGGGGTTTGATCCGGGCATTGATGTAATTTCAATCAATTTTTCATTTATTCTTAGAGAAAACTTGACTTGGTGAATGAAATCTAGCTGAGTCGAATCTCCAAACGAGATCACCTTTTCAAAATTTCCTAAAATAAATTATTCGTAATATTGCAAAAAAAAAACAAAATAAGATAAATGCCACAGATGATTATCTTATAAGATTTTTATTAAGTTTTATACCCTATGTGTTAGATCCTATGTATATACTAGATCGTTGGGCATGTAAGATGCACATGCCGAAATTATCGGTTAATTCATGGACTAAAATTAGATGCTGGAGTTTTTAGTATGCCCATAATTACACATGCAAAGTTTAACTAGGGATAAATTGATAACAAAATATAGTAGATAGTAAAATTAAGGGTAGGGTTATAATTAGAAATTCAAATCATTATGGCATATAACCTAAACAATTATAATAATAAGATTTTAATTATTATTTTATTATTTTATATTTATACCTAAAATTTAATATACATGACTCATTACGTAAAACATAAAAGTAAAGGTAAAAGTAAAAGTAAAAAAATAAATAAAAAAATTCAACTTCACTACAATTGTCCATACTATTGCAAGTATGTTCCTTTTAGAACAATTCCAGTGGTAATTGGTGTATAGGTAATTTTCTAAGCCATGTAGATAGGTAAGTTCGATTTTGGACAGTGGAGATTGGATAAACAAAGCATACTGACCGGTCGAGGGAGATTGAGATGCTCGGCCTAGATGAAGACGAGTCTCGGCGCAACTCCCTTGACAACGGTCGAATCTCAACGGTCAAATCCAACGGTCATAATTCTTCCCTTTTAAATACAACCCAAAATATATCTTCAATACTCACACCAAAATCAATCTTCTTTACAATTTTCTCTACTAATCTTCTCTATATATTTTCACCACAAACAACTCTTCACATTCTGCTTCTCTAATTTTTTTTCCTTAAAAATTACAATGTCTCAATATCAAAATATTAGTCAAAATAGAAATAAAAAACCACCCAGAAATAGGTATAATCAACATCTACTGACTCAACAAAAAGTTTCGGATGAAGAGAACAATCCTAATTTAGTTTCCAATCGAGAATTAGACACGAGTCAAGCTCATGTACCTTCAAGAACAGAGCGAGATGCCAACCATCAAAAAACAAGAGGTGGTTGGTATAAAATGAAACCAGTTTATGATTTACTTCCCGAAAGTGCTAAAATTATTGTGATTAAATTTTCTTGGAGGGCTTTGTATCACATGGAGGTGGAGAAATATTCGACCATATTTATTCATATGATTCTGGAACGTTGGTGGTATACTACATACATGTTTCATTTTGCGGAATTCAAAATAGGTATGTCATTTATTTTGATTTATAATTTTTATGCAAACAATACGATTTATATATGAAATCAACAATTTTAATGTTTTTTTACAAGAATAACACCGTTAGATTTGTATTTCCTACTTGGAATACCTTCCCTTCAGAGAGATAATGTTCCATTTGACTAACAAGGTTATTTGGCAAATGAACGATATAAAGATGAACTTTTGTTGTATTTTTCCGTAATGCCACACAAGCATACCGATCTAAGAGCTTTTGGAATTCCTAATGCCGGTTTAAAGGTATATGTAAACAATAAATTATATGTTGATATTGTAGGACCAGATCCAGACCTTGCTTATGCTATAGAAATTGCTAAGAATTTTATGTTATGGGTAATTGGTGTGTGTTTTTTCCCCAAGCAAATAGTTGTATTTTAGTAGGATGGCTAGAGGCATTGCAAGATTTGAAAAAGGCTGTCAGTTATCATTGAGTCCGCTAATCGATGTCGCATGCTTGAGTGGGACAAACATCGAAGGAGTATGAGGAGTCCTTGAGGTAAATATGATTAACTAATTAATCGTACAAGTTTATATAATTTTACAAACATTTATAGCAAGTTAAAATAATCGTATACTGTTTACTTCATATTTGGTGGTATACATATACCAATATTAGTCTACCAAGACTAAAGGAGTACATTAGAAAGTTTTTCCCATTTACAGTAAAGTTTGAAGCGGATAACCGGAAAAAGAATGATCGAAACAGCGGTGAACGAGATAATATACATATGTAGAGATCCCAAATGAATCAAATGATCAAACACAATGTTATTTGGAACCCTATGAGGTTTATGAGGAGTTATGTTCTGATGTAGCCTTTTGGATCAGAGAATTTTAACTACCCGCGTGTGTTGCTCTACAGTCAACTCAGTGATATTGGTGTCTATTTTTTTGGGGAGAGATGTATTAGAAAGTTAGTTGGTGCATTTGGTATCCCTAAAAATTCTCCGCCAGCAACCTTCATGGGATCGAATTACATAAAACGAATGAGAAAGGTACGACCAAGTCTGGACACTTTGTGGCGAAGGTGAATACGACCAATGGTACAAATACGTTGTTAAGCCAATAATTAATATAAATGTTATGAACATCTATGGGATGAATATTTCCCCAATAGGAAGACAAAGCTCGGGCTTGCCTCTACCGACACAACCAGCATCATCTGTTCCAACTTTAGTCATTTATCCTCCAGCATGAGCTTCTACTTCATCAGCCCCTCCAAGAGGACCTTCTGCACCTTGTTCTTTATCGGCTGGGTCCGATTTACCAGAATTGAGTTGGGACATCGATAACTATAATCTCCACGGAGAGCGTTTGACGATTCCAATTGTCTCGCTAGATATAGAGCGAGCTAATTTTTATACAAGCAGATCGCCTCTTATGATCAATGGGTAGAATATTTGAACCAAATGGAGTTAAGATATCAGTTGACTAGACGTATGTATGACAAACAAGTGCGAGCATTGACGGATTCCGTGTACATCAGTCTCTATCTTGGAGGACTTTATAGACCATCACCTTCCCAGGCGGGAAGAGTGCGAGATACATAAAAACAATCTCCATATCATGTACTACCTCCACAATCAAAGTCTCGTCGTACCAGTCCACAAGATATTAATCGAGATTACAGAAGACATATATACTTTGGCATATCTCCAGTTCAACCTTGTGATTTCCTTGGATCTGACGATAGATCTCAACCAGGAGCAAGCCAGGGCTTTAGGGATTTGCTGGACCGGGGCAATTAAGAAATACACTATTTATGTAATCAACATCAAGCCATAAAGAAATTGTTAATTCTATTTCATATTCAATTAAAATTTAACAACGTCTTTTCTGGAGTAGCATGTTTACTTTTTAACATCCCATACGTGCAATGAAAAAATCCTTCAGGATTGCGTGATGAGCTTCATAAGCAAAAGTTTTCTTTTTCCATCTTTCCCATTCTTCTCGATTCGCAATACAACTTCAGCATTTGTTTTATCCCTTACTCGATATTGATTGACAAACCGAAATAAAGCTATAAATTCTTTCACTTGTCTTCTTGTAGTTTGATATCGACAAAACAACCCAGCTGCACTACAGTTATTCGGGTTACCGGTATCAGTGCAGAAGGTCTTATAGATTCTGCTCCAGTAACTCATACTCACTAAACCATTTTGTTGTCGTTCTGCACCCCTTGTCGGATAGCATACAACAAAGTTTCTATACAGAATAGATCTTCATGAATGGTGAACTCTGCAGGATTTTATATACGGTTGAGCCATATGGGTGTAAAAGAAGTTGGCGAAGGTGTGATTTGGGAAGTAAAAATAGTTGAATTTATAAAACTATTTTATATCCGTTGTATGGAACTAGACGTTGTTGGCTCAACCTGGGCTGATTGTATCAGTTTGCAACGACAACGACTATATAGTTTATAATTTCGATCATAGCCTTTCATCTAGGTTTAATCAAACGACTATTTATGATTTTAACAATAAACTAATTTAATTTTAAATTTCTAATTAAATATAATTTGATTTCAAAAGGATTAAACAAGCTTAATAATTTGATTAAATTAACTAAAATTATATTAAAATATCAATCTTCATTACATTAATTTAATATAGTGCGCTCTTTTACAAGATATAAACTAGAGCAGTAAAAACTTAAATTAAGTAAACACTTGAGGAAGAATCTATGACAATCTTGGGCCTTCTGTTTATTTTCATTTGACGGATCTTCCATTTGATGGGCTCTTGAGAAGATTTTCCCTGGTTTTTGTGACCAGTCGTACGGTTAACCTTCAAATTTTCTTTTCCTTCGATTTTTTTTCCTTGAACTCTTCTTTTTCTTATAGCTGTAGATTTGACTTAGTTAACAACTAAAACTTGGAGACCACCTTTTTGTTTTTTCTCATTCTCAATTTTCTTATAATCATCACATATCTTACTAATAACATCTTCGAGTATGACTCATGAACAATCAAGTTGGATTGGAAGATCAAGTTGGGTTGTAATTTTTACCATTTTTTTCTATTTTTTTTTGAAAAAAAGTTGAGAACAAGAGTTTGAGATGAAAATATTAAGATTGAAAGTGAAAATAGAAAAAAATTTAAGTAGAGAAAGTATGATTTTAGAGTTGAAAATATTAATTTAGAGAAAGAAAAATAAGAGTCGTTGGATTATAGCGGTTAAAATTCGACCATTGTCTCCATCAATCTAATGGGGAATGACATTACATTTTGTCGTTTCATGGGCAGTATCCCACCAACAACCCAATGCAGTATCAAAGAACTAATGCTGCTTTAATAATCATATTGTCCCCCGAAAGTTAATTAAAAACCAAAAAATCTCAATTTTCAATTCATTTCAAACATACTTTAAAAACCATTTTGTATGCCACTAGTGGTCACTCCATCGCAAAGCAATTCCCACCAAAGTGTCTCCAAAAAAATGAAAGCCATTAATCGTCTCCATTTCTTTCCTACTCCAAAACCCAATGGTTCATCGTTATCAACCGCAAAACTAAATCTAAAACCAGCTCACAATCTCTCAAGACAATCTAATATACACCGGGTTGTATCCATAACTACACCGGAATCAAGTCCGGTACTTGAGAATCATCGTCCTAATAATGCAACTATCAATTCCAATCCATCTAACGAGTTACAAGAAAACATACAAGAGTCAGTCACAGCATACTGGGACTACCAATTTCTCTTTGTCTCGCAACGGGCACGAAACAGACGAACCGGTACAACTTCAAGTAATCCAAGGCGAAGTTCCATCGGATTTTCCATCCGGAACTTACTATCTAACAGGACCCGGGATTTTTTCAGATGATCACGGTTCTACGGTTCACCCACTTGACGGCCATGGGTATCTTCGAGCTTTTAAAATAGATGGCGATGTACAATATTCGGCTAAATTTATTAAGACTGATGCTTAGAAAGAAGAATTTAATATTGAAACCGGAGAGTGGACGTTTACTCACCGTGGACCCTTTTCAGTTTTGAGGGGTGGCAAAAAATTTGGAAATACTAAAGTTATGAAAAACGTTGCTAATACTAGTGTCCTGAAATGGGGTGGCAAATTACTTTGTTTATGGGAAGGGGGCGATCCTTATGAAATTGATATTGAAAACGGTCATTTGGATACCGTTGGTATATTCGATCTGATTAATAGGCATCATTTACAGCCGGAGGATATAGCTTCAGGTGGTATTAATCGAATTTCAAAGGATGCAAAGGAGGTTTCCGGTGACTGTGGTGGTGGTGGTTTTTGGGATGTTGCTGCTAGCGTTGTGAAACCAATTCTTCATGGTTAGTATATGGCTATCTTTTTTGCTTTTAGTGGTTAACGACAATTTTGTCACCCAAAAAAGGAGCAACAAAATGACATTTTTTCTCTCTAAACAATTGAGGCCGGCAAATTCATTGGATTTGGTGGTACACATAGGTCCACCATTTTGATGCTTATTCTTGACTGTGGGTTGTGTAGGAATATTCAAGATGCCACCTAAACGGCTTTTGTCGCATTACAAAATCGATCCTGGGCTCGACAGACTAATAACTGTTTCGTGCAATGCAGAAGATATGCTAATTCCACGCAGTTCTTTCACCTTCTACGGTAACTAACATGCAAATATACAGCTTGTTTGTTCGGATCCGTTTCGAGAAACCAAGCCGCTGATAAGTTGGATAAATTAGCTAGAGTTAGTATTAGGCGTCAAATCTGGTGGAATACACCACCCGGTGTGTTAAGTGTTGGAATTAAAAGTGATTTATTACCAAAAATTGTTTTGTTACCTAATTTATCTTGATGAGACCAAAGGGTCACTAGCCTATATTAGGGTGGAAATAACAAATCCACTTTTCGCTTCTATGTGAATGAGAAACCTTTGGTTTGTCCCACATGGGATAAACCAAGGATGAAGTCCATCTATATTACCACTAAAGTTGCTTCTAAGGGAAAAGATTTGTGGATTGGACATGGACTAAGGGAATGGGCTAGTGGGAAAATTCGCACATGTGCGTGTGTTTTTGCATGAACCGGTGTGTGCCAGCGTGAGCCAGCGCGTGCATGGCGTGTACCTAGCGTGTGTCTATCAAGAGTCATTTTATTAAATTCATTTAAATTAATATTTGAACTTAATATTTTGAATTAAATATTTGAATTTATTATTTGAACTTATTATTTTGAATTAA
>JAJJMC010010218.1:3773127-3911402 GCA_023531435.1 Papaver californicum
TTATCGCTTTCTTCATTCATGTGGGGGATTGTTGGAATTAAAAGTGATTTATTACCAAAAATTGTTTTGTTACCTAATTTATCTTGATGGGACCAAAGGGTCACTAGCCTATATTAGGGTGGAAATAACAAATCCACTTTTCGCTTCTATGTGAATGAGAAACCTTTGGTTTGTCCCGCATGGGATAAACCAAGGATGAAGTCCATCTATATTAACACTAAAGTTGCTTCTAAGGGAAAAGATTTGTGGATTGGACATGGACTAAGGGAATGGGCTAGTGGGAAAATTCGCACATGTGCGTGTGTTTTTGCATGAACCGGTGTGTGCCAGCGTGAGCCAGCGCGTGCATGGCGTGTACCTAGCGTGTGCCAGCGTGTGTCTATCAAGAGTCATTTTATTAAATTTATTTAAATTAATATTTGAACTTAATATTTTGAATTAAATATTTGGAATTAAATATTTGAATTTATTATTTGAACTTATTATTTTGAATTAAAATTTTGAATTAAATTTTAGAATTAATTATTGAATTAAATATTTTGAATTAATTATTCTAACCATTTGAATTCCAAAACGGTTTTCTTCTCCTATAAAAGAAAAAGAAAAATCTCATTTTCATTTACCCCAGACGCAGCTACTATCCTGTCGTCTTTTCCCCTCTTCTCGCTTTGTTGTGCGCACATAGTTTTATTTTTTTTAAAAAAAATAATTCTTATTCTACTGTTAAGTTCACAACGGGCCAACGAGCTTTGCTAGCTGGGTTGGTATCAGGTGGTTTTATCCTGAATTCAAGTTTGTCACTTCAAAGGGTATAGCAGCATCTTCCTGAAGATGTACCTGGCAAATATTGAGTTAAGGGCAGTTTGTTGAACAGGCGACTCCACCTCCCTGTGTTTGTGTGTATGAATTTTTGAGTGCTTCTGTCTGCACTAACGCTAACCCTTTTTCAAGTTTCTGTCCGTTTGTTCATTGTTACAGGAATTGCTCCAACATTAAGTGGGGTTCTGGAAAAAGATGTGTTGTGATTGTTCTTATCATGTTTTGTTAGTTTAGTTGTTGAATATTTTTCTTCTTTGCTCAAAAAAAAAAAAAAAAAAGTTTGTTCGGATCAGTTTCGAGATTTAATTCTGATTCAGCATCTGACTCGGTCTGAGTCAGATGTCAAATGACTTAGAATTTTTTTAGTTAAGTTTAATTTTACATTTGATTCGTTAAGCAAATATCTAATTGGTTTTAGACAAGCGAACTGACCTGATATATTTTGAATCAATTTAATAAAATGATAATTTAATATTATATTAGAGGCAGGGTCGGAGTCACAATAAAGAATGGGTATGTAGTTGCCCACTCAGTCCAGATGGCTTCAATATCCCAATTTGAGCTGTTTTAGCCCATTTTTGGTTGCAGAATTTGGTTAGTTTCAAGCTATTACAGAAGCAAGAATTCGACATATTTGAGCACATGATGATCCATGACTGGGCGTTTACCGAGACACACTATATCGTGTTCGGTAATCGCATTAAGCTTGATGTCCCAGGTACATATAACCCATCCTAAATGACACCATTACACAAAATTCTCAAAGATATTATAACACTGGTTATACCTTATTTGATTTGTAGGATCAATGTTAGCTTTATGTGGATTATCTCCAATGATAACCGCATTATCGTAAATCCAAACAAACCCACGTCGCCGATATACTTGCTTCCTCGGTTTCCTGATAAGGTCCAAAGCGATAGAGATTGGAAAATACCCATCGAGGCTCCTTCACAGATGTGGGTTCTGCATGCTGGCAACGCTTTTGAGCTTAAAGACCAGGGAGGGAATTTAGAAATTCAAATCCATGCTGCTATTTGTTCCTACAAATGGTTCAATTTCCACAAAATGTTTGGTAATATTATTGCTTTCTCGGTTATTAATAATGTTTATGTCAAAAAATCCTTTCGACTAAACAACCAATCAAATTCTTGGATACAATTTACATAACTAAGATCGAGTAATAAAGAAAAATCCTTTTATTCATTTCATAAAATCATTTATGAACAATACCATTCATCACCCAGGTTTTGCAATTTTTGGGTTTATAATCCTTACACTTTTCAATTTAAATACAGAAATTCTTACATAATACTACTATATTCCATAGTTTCGTACCTAAAAATATTTTCTCTCTCTTTCTCTCATTCTCCTTCTATCTCTTTTTTTCCATCCCCTTCTTTGTTGTTTGATCTCTTCTATTTATAGATCTATTTTTCTGGGTCGCTCTTTATGCAACGTGTCATTTTTTATTGCCTGGTCATCGTTCTGGATCAATTCTTCTTTGGGTCGATCCATCTTGTTTCGATGTATCTATCGTTCTTGTATTTTGTCTTTTACTTGGTGCGATCATATAGATGACAGATCACTCCTAATTACTTCTTGATTCGATGCTTTATATGTCCGACACGTGTTTCCTTATCTTCAAAGACTTCTGTGATCTCGATCATTAAAATAATAGAGTAATTATTATAATTCACTTTCTCGATCATAGAGTAATTATTACATTTTGCTTTCTCGATCATAAAATAATATAGTAATAATAACTTTTTACTTTCCCGATCAGCTATCATTTAATGCTAATTGTTTTATTCGATGTTGTTCAGCTTTATCGATCTTATGTGTCATTCATGCAATTCATCGCTAAGATGTCAGGAAACGTCTCGTGTCTTTTTGAAATTTGATATCTTTAACAGTGATCCTGTGTTTCTCGCCTTTTTTAATCTGGTTGCCTCTTAACTTGATCTTCTTTCACGTGTCATGCTTCTTTAATTTACTAACAAATAATATATTATCATTTTTTCATGGACGGAGATAGTGTAATCCGAAATATGTTGCTAATGTAGATTACTTCCTAATCTATCCTTTTTGACTTTTTCCATTTGTAAAAACAGGATATGATTGGAAAACTGGAAGATTAAACCCTGCCTTCATGAATGCAAGAGACGATGATGAAAAGACATTACCCCACCTAGAGAAGATGGTGAACCAGTTTTTGTTCCCAGAGGAACCGATGAGGAAGATGGATACCTTGTTGTAATAGAGGTAAGAATCAACAAACATTTATTCGTATAACAAAGCTCATATTTAGATGAGTCCATACTGATTTATTTTTCTTGTTCTCCCCAGTATGCAGTATCAATATAAAAGTGTTACATGTTGATATTGAACCCTAAGATGATAGGGAGAAGTGAGGATGCACTCGTAGCAAAACTTGAAGTTCCTAAGCACTTGAATTTTCCCCTTGGGTTTCATGGATTTTGGGCTGCAGCTGATTAATTTGTGTATTACGCATATAGGAAATACCATCTAATAAAATTATACTCCCTCCGTCTTAAATTATAAGTATTTTATTCTATTTTCGTCTGTCTTAAATTAGTTGTCGGTTTCTGTTTATAATCATATTTTTTCATTAAACTATCAAATTATCCCCTAATTTTTTATAATTATAAAATCATTTTTAATGGGATCCAGTTTGAAATCTTAAATGAGTATTTGTATAATAAGGAAACAAATGTGTTAATATCATTATTGCTTATACTTCATTCTTTTTAAAAATAAAATGACATTTGTATAACTAGGAAACAAATGTGTGAATATCAATGCTACCGTATTTATCTTTTGAATCCTAGCTGTAATATACCACAGATAATTTTTTTTCCAAATATTAACAAATATAGAGTAATATTGTACTAAACGTGTTTAACTTTAAATATAGTAGTAATTTAACATTTAATATGGGTAGTCCTATAAATTCTTATGGTCTTTTTAAAATCTTGACTTTGTCAAAACGAACTTATAATTTTTAATCTATTTTTAGGTAGAAATATAAAAGTGAAAGTATTACTTTTTCTGGGATGACAGTAGCACTTTAATCTATTGGGACTTGTCAAGATGATTAATTTCATTTGTAAAACAAAAATAAAAAGTTGATTTATTTGTGTGTATTAGAATAAAATACTAGGAAAACAAATCAAAATTGCTATAGAGGTTACCGATATCTACGAGTGTTAATAAATCTATATAAAACATAATAATCTTTACCACTCAAATAAATTGGTAACTCCTTAGAATTCTGTAACCCCGACTTAGAATTTGGTCATGAATAAAAAGTGTATATTCTTCTAGATCAATGCTAATTTATTGGACAATAATTAAAGAAGTTTTCCAAAGAGTATAGATTTCAAAATCAATATCGTAGTTAAGCAATCATTTATTTTAGTTTTATTTGTCTAGTATGTATTGTTTTATTTTATTTTATATATCCACTAGGTATCATCCCAATCTGCGGTCGAGGCTCAACCTCCACAATTAAATTTTAATGTATATATGGTTTGTTTTTATGCCATTTGTTGTTTTATAACTTAAAACACTCGATATAATATGCTTAAATATAATATAAAGTGCAATCGCTTAAATAACATTGTTGGAATATTGTGTAGAATGCATGCTATTGCTACACATGTATACGTTATTAAAAATTAATCTGGGTTCTACAGTCCAAGATACTCATGTATACCAAAAAAATATATATATCAAAAACTTTTTTATTAAATTTTCAGTGAACTGCCAATAAAATTCATTTATTTACTTCGCCTTCTTGTACAAACTTATTATTACAACAAATAGAATTTAGTGGCAACTTTATTCACAGCCACGACCATGCTCGAGATGATATATGATATGCTTCTGCAGGTATACACTTATGCCGTACTATATATAGACACTAAAAGTATAAATGATTTTGGCTTATTCAAATAACTAACTATGCCATCTATGGGAGTTGAACCCACAACTACATGGATGAAAACCAAATGCTCTACCATTTGAGCTAAGACAACATTTTAGATCTAGGAATAGCAAGAAGAGTCCACCTGACATGTAAACCTTTTAAACTCATCGTATACCGTAGTTTGATTACCTGAGGGTATCAAACTTTTATATCCATTTAAAATAATCATACTAATCAAGATTTTATGAAGATGCTCTAACGTATCCGGACAACAGGTAAGGAACGAAACCCTGTCACAACCAAATGAAAAATTCTCATCGGATCCGTTGCATAGCACGGGTATATCCACTAAAAATAGTCATACTAATTAATATTTATTGAATATGCTTTAATGTTTTTAGGCAACGGGTGCGGGGTGAAGCCCCACCACATTAAATAGAAATTCTCATCGAAAGATATTTCTAAAGCCCATAAAGCTACAAAAATATAAACAAATCTTGATGTACCAAATATTGAAGAATACAAAAAATTGTAGGTTGCGAAAAACAGGTATTTAAATTATAAAGTAGAGTTCTAACTTAAATAGCTAACGGCTATTGAGTTAATGAACTTATCAAGTCGAAAACATTATGAAATTACATATCATATCACAACTCTTATATAATCACTTAGTGAGATATTCAGATATGAACGAAATAGTAATTGTATATATAAGTTTAATTATTTTAAATCCAAAATTTAAGGAATCGACTTTTTTATTCGAATTATTAGATGTCTATAGGGTATCAGAGTTTTCTATACCTTATAAAAATAAAACTAATTAACAACTATTACAAAAAAAATTTATAAATTTGACCAGGAGTGCGATATAAAGTACCGCCATATCTAATTAGTTGTTTCCATCTTCCCTGGTGCCAGCACGAGTTACCATCTAGTAAATCATAAAGCACATAATTGTTTTGAAATATTGATCGTCACTTAGACAAAGATTAGAACAAATATATGGGCTTTTATATGGTTGATTTTGCTCTTTATTCCTTGATAATGGTTTTTTCTAGTGCACCCACATTAAATGAACTATTTTTCTCAATTTAACGACTTTTCACATTCCACAATATACTTTCTCCAATTCCCAAACTGGCCTTATTGATTGAATGGAAATGTGCAGAATGATGCCCATACGTCTAGAATGTAGAAAAATGCTTCTAGATGCACTTGCTTTTAGATCTTCTCAATCAAAACATTCCTTAGATGATTAGAAGAGTATAATAATTAGAGTACATTTGCCATTGGATCTAACAAATTAACAGATGCATCTTTGCGCAAGGGAATTTTTTTACACAAGGTTGAATCCTTAACAAATTCTGAACAATAGACGTATCTTCTCAAATATATAACATATACTGATTTTCCACGTATAGGCCCTAATTTGGAAAAAAAACAAATCTGGTTCTCATCTACTGTGCACAACCGTATAATGGTAAAGGATTCAATGTATAAGATTTGTCCAAGTAACTGGGATTCTATATATATATATATATATATGCAAAACATTCCCTCTTCACTTCACAGGGTAAGATTTGTCAAACCACTAAGAATTAGGTTTGGCAGAGCGCGCGCTAGTCTCTACGTCAACTTGTCTTTCTATATAAACCCCACGTAATGTCGCTTTAAGGAATCACAGCATCTTTCATTCTTCCAAAAGTTTCAAGCTTTATCCATCTAAGCTAATTCACTATTCACAAGAAAGTTGTTACCAATTCTTTGTTAGAAATGGCAATTGGTTTGATTAATAATACCATCTTGAAAGCCGATCCCTCTTTTTCATCCGTTACTATCCCTGCTGAAGATGTTGTAATTCCTCTAACAATCTTCGATAAAGCTGCTTTCGATTTTCAGGTAGCTGTTTTGTATGCATTCAAACCACCCATGCCATCAAATGAGGTCTTGAAAGATGCTCTATCTAAAGTTCTTGTTTATTACCCACACTTGGCAGGAAGGTTCACAACAGATGATCGCGGTCGAAAGTGTATCATTCTAAATAATGCTGGTGTTCGCATAACCGAAACCTACATTCCTTCAATCTTAGCTGAACAACTCCCGTTCAATCCGACGGAAGATGTTAGCCATTTGCTTCCACCCGTTGATGGAGTTGAAGAGTTGTTCCAAATTCAACTCAACCGATATGCATGTGGTGGTTTAGTTATAGGTGAAACTTCTCATCACCGTGTGGCCGACGGTCAATCCATGAGTTTGTTCTTTGTGGCATGGGCTAGAATGGTCCGAGGTCTCGACTTAGAATCACTTCCTTATCATGATCGATTGGTTGTTTCTCAACCAAGAAACCCACCTACCATTGAATTCGACCATGCATCGATCGAGTTTAAAAAGACAACAGTTAATCCAGACACTACCCCTGTCTTTTCGCCCATTGAGACTATAATGATCAACTACTCTACTGAATTCATTAACAACCTCAAAGCTAAGGTTCTTGCAGAAAATTGTAACCCGCACCAAAGATACAGTACTTTTGAATGTTTACTTTCTCATACATGGAAGAAAATGACTCAAGCTAGAGGACTTGATCCAGAAGAGTCCACCCAAGTAAGGGTTTCAGTGAATGGAAGGGCAAGAATTAAACCAGCTGTGCCCATGGAGTATTTTGGCAATTTAGTATTGTGGGCTTATCCAACTTTGAAAGTTAAAGAGTTGTTGCAAGAGAGTTATGCATATGTCTCAAAAATAATCCATGATGAGGTTATTCGCGTCGATAGTAGGTATTTCAAATCGTTTATCGATTTCGGAACGGCAACAGAAGACCTCGAAGCGACAGCACCAGAATTTGGAAACACGCTGTGTCCGAACTTGGAAGTAGATAGTTGGTTGAGATTTCAGTTTCATGATCTTGATTTCGGTGGTGGAAGTCCTTGTGCAGCGTTTCCACCCAACATTGTAGTTGAAGGTTTAATAGTTTTCTTGCCTACATGCAGCGAAGATGGCGGGGTGGATGCGGTGATTTCACTTTTACCTGAACATGTTCCTCTTTTTAAACAAATTTCTCACTCGATGAATGACTAGCTAAAATTAGTACCCTGATATTATTACTGCTTTATAAAATAAAAATCACATAATTCATTTGTTAATTGCATATAATCTTTTAATACTTGTAATGTGTATCCGAATGCTTTGTGCTAAACACATGATTACTATTTCATGTTGTACCTTAAGTTGTACTACTAAATTTGAAAAATCTAATATTATGTATCTTTAAGGTGTTAATGAAACAATATCTCATCAATTCTCTTATAAAAACCAAACAATAATACATTTAAAGCTAATATTTTAGTGATATGTTTATCTTATAAAACTCTATATTTCTACAAAAAATGAATGGATTCCGATATTCCAAACTTTCATCTGTAAATTTTAATTTAAACCGCTAATTTTTAACGGTTAATTCTCAAAATAGTAGATGGTTGTGTTTTACGTCTCGGATTATATTTATTTTTGGGTGGGAATGTAGAGTTTTATAAAAGAAACATATCACTAAAGCATTATCTTTGAATATGTTATCTTTTGAATTTTATAAAAAGATTGACGCTAAAATCGTGAGATAGTGCGAGAATAACCATATCAATGAATCTTCTTCCTTATTTCACTGAAAATGTAATTTTCACTTTTGATTTAATTTTGTTACAATCTAGTTGTACGTATGAATCTGTTAATTTTATGGATAAAAGAAATCAATACGAAACCAATATCCATTGAACTGCTAAATTACTAATTCATCTGACGAAATGAACTGTCATCGCGCATCTTCAAAATGAATAGTCATCTAACAACACATATATTTTAAAATTTTATTTTCATAAATGAATTTTCATCCACTTGAACATCTAGCATAAACAATTGTCATCTCATGCTTCATTCTCCAAATTAAATGAATTGCAATTAATCCCACAATCAAATGTCTAAAATCAACTATCATCCCTCGTGGTATTTGTAATTGTTGTCTAAATCTCATTAAAAATCTTATGAATATAGTATAATATTTGTTAATTTCTAATCTGTATTTTAAAAGATATTTTTATTTTTAAGTTTTTTTTCCCTATATTTTTACACATAAAAAGCAGTTTTAATGTTTTTTTTAATTAGTGGGGTCACCGTCCCACATTTTTGACGACCAACTAGTAATTCTTTTGACAAAAAAAGTATTATCTCTTAAAAAGGATAACAATTGTTCATATGACCAAATTAATGGACAACATCTCATATTAGGATCAAATGACAGTTTATACTTTCCAATTCCTAAGTTGAGGATTAAAGCTAAATATATCTCTTGCGGAAACTATTTTCATAGCAATTGATTAAAATATCTTTTTTATCTATTTGAGAAATTAATAGTTTATGTACTTTCTTAGTTGGATAGTCCTTCGATTTAAATTCTTAAGTCTAAAAGATAAGTTAAATTAAATATTTTTTTAATATCGAAGAATCTTATAAATATTTTTTATATCCATGGTGTGTTTTCTGGCCAAATACTTTTTTATCAATTTACTGATATATTTTCATCTTTTCTCTTTTTCGAATACCTCTATACAAATATTAACAATCTTTAAGACATTTAGATTATTAAAGGTGGTAATTTAAACGACAAGACATCAAATTAAATGTTGTTCAAGTGGAATTCTTTGTTGATTGATTCGTCGTATCCCTTTAGTTTCAAATGATAAAATAAATTAGCTTTGAAACTGGGTTAGAAACACGATTAAGATATACAATTTTGATAACACTCAAATTTCGAAGTAGATATGATACGTTTTTCTAAATCTAGCTTAATGGGTCAAAAAGAAACCTTCCCCAACTTTTATTACAAGAGACAGAAGTTTGACATATCGATCATCATGATGAGATGATTTAGATATACTGAGAATTGAAACCAGAGATCATTATCAGATAAAATTCATGATACAACGATTAAATCTTGGGTTAAAATATTAAGCGTGAACAACAACTAATATGTTGCTAGTATATAAGTATTCACAGAGTTGAACCGAAACAAAGGTCTAAAATTTATTTTATTTTCATTGGGTTGGATTTGATTTTAAGTTGCCTGTATTGGTAGTCGATTAGAAGTAGAAAAAGGAAAAAAGAGACTGAGAACAGGAGTCAACCTAGCTGGTAATGACGGGACCCAAAAAATAAGAATAAAATATCATCGCAATGCTCTGTTATGGACGAGAGATATTTTGAGAATTAAGAGCGAAATAATAGGTTTTGGACAAGTTGCACCAAAATCTATAATACATATTTTTATAGAAAAATAAATTTTGGACACGTTGTAATAATCTACTTAAACTTTTTGTACGATTTGATTCTTAAAAATAAAAACCAAGTCAAAGAGAAATAACATAAATCGTTAAGAAGAGGAGAAACTTCTTAGTACAATCATAATAATCTACTTAAACTTTTTTTTATACCAAAGATAAATGTATTTTATTAACTTGTAATGTGTAAATTATCCAAAAGTAATTGGCTTTCAATAACACTTGGTGGACTATCTAACCATGCCCTTGTAATTCTAAATTTTCTGCTAAATTTTACAAACTCATCAGCAGCTTTATTACAAACTCTAGAAATAATACGACACTTCCAACTCGGAATAGCTTTTAACATCTCCATGACATCTAGTAGAATGATCTCATTCTCCCATACTATCACTGGGGAGTCATTGTTAATATATCCATCTATATTCTTTAAATCAGTCTCAAACACAACATGGGTGATCTCCAATTCCCTACTCCAAGCTTGTCCTGCAGAATAGTAGAAATTATAAAATCAGGAGTTCATCTAATCAAACTGCAGTAGTTCTATTAAGACGAGCATACTTAACAATTACATCAACACAATTACTTGTTAACCTATTGATGCGCTTGAAACTCCAAGCAATTACTTAACAAAATAGCTTTTGATCGCGAATATCTCCATGTGGTAGACATTTTATAAGGGAAGACCAAAAAGATAAGCCTACTATGCTACCTACGACTTTTAGGGAAAACCCGATAGATGGGTCAACTACCCACTTTGAAGATTTACACAAACAGTAAATCTTAACCCAAGTAGTGATTTTAGATTTTGGTCTCGTCTCTGTGAGACCGAGATACCTAGACAGTTTTATCTTGATAAAAAAATTCGGTAAAATTTTGGATGTTTCCAAATTTTATACCACTTAATCAAACAATTGATGAAGATGTTGAGATATTAGATCAACTTGAATCTCTCGTCGTAATATTATTTATAATTTTACACAGCGTAAAGAGAATTGACTTTTTTTTGGGATAACTTTAATTTTTTCATAATATCTTTTGACTCATTAACTATGACTGTAATGCGTACCCAATTACCCAAAACCAGATCAGACCCGGATGAATTGGTTCCAGGTCCCAAGATTGGGCTCATTAGCAATAACGGTACCCGATAGGTAGAACCGTTTGGAATCGATAAGCTTTCAGGTCTTAACGGGTATTATCCATCGGGTATCCGAATAGTTATCATTTTTTAGTTAATTTTACTCATAATGATTAACCCGTTTTGAAAAAATCTCGGTTGTCTTGGTGAATTTTCCAGCCTTGTCGATAAGTTTTTTGTCTAGATCTGGAAATTTTGATGAGATTGTCGAAATTGACTACACTGGTCTTAACTAACCAATGAGTCACGAGTCATTGATCAATGACTACATTGATCTTGACTACACTGGAGACACTTTCGTGAAACCCCTTATTTTAAGCCGCCACTCCATCACGCAACAGATCTTTCAAGGAAATGTTGTATACTTATATATGTTAATGGTGTATTTTCATTCATATAAATTACTACCATTATCAAACTACAGATGTAGATTGTCAAGAATTATAACTTCTAATGCGAGCAGAGATAATTTGTTTGTAAATATAAACAGCAATAACAACTACTTAATGCAAATATTATAGAAATAGTAAAATAACAGAAGTGACTTTATGCCAACCGGTAGGTGTAGTAAGAGGTCATCATAGCTTGCCGAAATAAACGATAACCTGGTTCGATAAAATATATATAGAATAGCTAGAAATAATTATATATGGGATGAGCCGAGTCTCATATGAATATTAATAAGCTAGATTTTTTACTTATAAAGCATTAAAGTTTTTTAGGATAAAATTTCATACCTCTGAGCCTAAGGTGGTTAAAAAGGGGCGATATCAGTGTTATATGCATGGTCAGGGGTCAGGCCTGGAGTGTGTCCGGCAGTCCGTATATCCTAACACACCGGTTAACAAAATTACTCTCAGTAACAATTGGGAAAAACCAAAGTTCGTAGAATTTTATCGATTGAAGACTACAAAAATTTTTTGGTGGGAAGACAAACAAAGAGTCCACTTGGAGTATATATTCTGGGGTCAACTTCTTGAGCTGATCGTAGAAAGATAACTTCTTGAGCTGATCATAAAAATATAAAAAATGCTCTCATATTTTTCTCTTCATTCTTCCAAAGTCAGATTACCTCCATATTCAAAGCCGAGTTCAATCTCTCACTCCATTCACCGATCTTCAATTGTCACCCAAAAACAGACTTCTAAGTGTCGTAGTCTCTGTGTTAGAGCTTTAGATGCAGCACAGCCTTACGTCAATGATCCTTTTAAAAAGAGCAAAAAGCTAAAGATTGCAATCGTGGGCTTTGGTGAGTTTGGTCAATATCTTGCGAAAACTCTAGTTCGTCAAGGACACACAGTTTTAGCTCATTCTCGATCAGATTACTCTGATGTAGCTCGAAAATCAGGGGTTTTGTTTTTCACTGATGCTGATGACTTGTGTGAAGAACATCCTGAGGTGGTACTTATTTGTACTTCTATAGTTTCATTTGAATTGGTTCTTATATCGTTACCGTTACAAAGATTAAAAAGAAGTACTTTATTTGTTGACGTTCTACAGATTAAAGAGTTCCCAAGAAAACTGTTTCTTAAGGTTTTACCGCCAGAGTTTGATGTTTTATGCACACATCCAATGTTTGGACAGGGAAGTGGCAAAGATAGCTGGAAAAGTCTCCCATTTGTTTATGATAAAGTTAGAATTGGGGATGAAGAATTGAGAATTAGTCGTTGCGAAAAATTTCTGAATATTTTTGCTCAGGAAGGTTGTAAGATGGTGGAAATGTCCTGTGCTCAGCACGATAGGGATGTTGCAGAGTCACAATTTATAACACATACAATGGGGAGAATTCTAGAGAACTTTGGATTAGAATCGACATCGATAAATACTAAAGGATACGAAGCTTTGTTGAATTTGGTCGAGAACACGTTTGAGGATAATTTTGAGCTTTACTACTGCTTGTTTATGTATAATAAACATTCAATGGAACAGTTGGAGAGATTAGATATGGCATTTGAATCACTAAAGAAGCAACTTTTCGGGCATATAAATGTCGTTCTCAGGAAACAGCTTTTCAAAAATGCCGAGGCTTTTGATGAATCTAGTAATCTGAAACTACGACGGAAGCAGGATTGAAAGTCTAAGTGTGTTAAAACATCAGGAGCTAGCCGGCTAGGAACCAGATTTCTAGGGGGGTGTGGGGCTAAAAAAATCTTCAAAATTTACAGTTGAAAACAAAAATTGGGTAAGTTTTAGTTTTAGAGATTTGGGGGTGGCCGGAGCACCCCCAGTCCCAGCCACACTAGTTCGGTCGCTGAGTGTTCCGTAAACTGCTTCAAAATGGTGATGCAGTTGAACCACGTACCTTCAGATAATGGGATGAGTGTTAGAGAATTTCCCGTATGTATATATATATACTGTATGATTTCATATGTAATGGAGTTTGAGTTTCTGGTGTTTTGGAACAGTACTATAGATATCAGATTAGTATTATCGGAAACCATTTCTTAAAATGGGTAACAGAAATTGTCAAGGGCGCTCCATGTATTGATAGAATTACACGGATGTTTGAAACTAAGGTAAGGGGGTTCTGTTACTTCTGTATGTATAAACACCATTCCAACCCTTGAAAGTTAATATCTGCTCATGTTTAACAAAGGCTCAATAATTACTCACGTCCATGGGTACGATTCACAATCAGTTTCGAGTTTTACCAAATTCCATATTTTATACTCAGCATTTATCTAAGGTCTTTGTGGCAGTGAATTTTTCACTTTCATTTTTTCGGAATCCAAATTACCAACTCCAAACACCTCTTCCTCGGCGAGTAAGACAACGAGCATTTACAAAGAAGAGGCAAGGTTTGGACATGAAAGTACTCGTGACAACTTGTATTAGTGTACTCGGCCAAATGAGAAATTACCAACTAGGTCTTAATCGATGGTTCCCTAATATCCTCGTGCACGGAACCTATATGGAGAGGCATCAGACGGGAACTTAGGTTCCGCAGGTTTTTTCATATTATGGTCATGTTCTGGATATATGGCAGTCTCAGTTTGGAACATTTTACGCTTCATCAATATGAGAGTAGGCAATCGAAATCCACATAAATACAATAAAAACCTAGGAGAATGAAGTGTATATTAAGCGACTAAATGCATAATGTTTTAATTAGACAAATGCGAAAAGATGTGATGGTATAGAACACTTCCCGAATGTGTCATCTTGTTTCTAAAGTCGCAGGCCTTCAGTTGCTTTCGAGTAATCTAATCTTTCTTGTCTATGATCCCCAACATGCGTACCCGAGTTAACTAAAACTAAGCTCTCCACATATACAAAAATATTACGCTTCTTATGCTCCTGAAGGCCGATCGGTTGAAATCTGACTGTTTTTTTGTTTGGGGTCATATAGAATAAAACTATCACTCTTCTCGTCATCTAATAGGATCTCGTCGTTTCTTAAATCTACTATACTCCTCAAGTAGTTAAAGGGTCTTGTCACTTGGCCAATTTTGAACAGTTTAGCCAATACTCTTTTATTCCATAATCGTTCATCACCCATACTTCAAAACCAACCTTAATTGGTAACACTACAAAGCATGCACAGACGGTCTCCCACCGCACCAACAAATTTATAATCAAATTTCTCCCATTTCCCATCAGGTTGAGATATTTCTTGGAATCTTTCATCTCCAATATCAAAAGAAAGTAAAACCTTCGATGATTTTTCCTTTTCCTCAACCGAATCCACTAATCAATGCAGTGCTCCATTTAAAAACACCTGTATCCCGTTCGGTCTAAATACCAATTGAAGTCGCATCCATTTTGTATTGTTAATATTACTCTGTACTCTCTCGTACATGGATTCCATACATGAAGACCATAATCAAAACTTGCACAGACCAAACCATTACAAGTACCGAAAACATGTATCTCTCTGTTTAACGGATGTTCAATTTTCACTGGCCTTGTTAATGATTTTGATGACAATGAGCTATCATCTACAGAGTACACATGCATATAATAATATCGATATGTGTCAAGAATTAAACTATCATGATTTAGTTTCACCCTACCAAAACTACCAGTCAGTAACTTATACCAAGACATGCATACGCACCTGAATCTTACCGTGGATTTCACCGGTAAACGTAACATGATTTCCATGATTATATCTTCAGTGAAATGTTCCGTTAACCTAATCAGCCTCTTCTTCTCCACAATCTTTAAAACGTAGTTGAGGATTTTGTTTTTGCGGGTGCTTTCTTCAGGTCAGTTTGTGGTATTTAGAGAGGCATCTTATAGTATTTTTGGCATATGTTGCATTTTTAGTGTTTTCTCCATAATAAATGTACCATCTTTATCCTCTTAAAGAGTGCATGATCTTATGTTTTCATACAATGTTTTAATCGGGTGACACCGAGCAAAAATTCTTCATAAATTATCTGATGTGATACTATATTATAGTTTATGGACCTAACTAACGTCGAAAACTAGTTTGCGTTGACCAAGGTTAGGATTGAACAAGGCTTATTAAGATCTTAAGTTGCCATACAATGTGGGACTAATCGCAACACCTCTCTTTCTCTCCGATATATGTCTGCTGTTAGAAAAAACCTTAATCATAACAAAATCCATAGACGTCTCTTAGAATTGGAGATCATCTTGCCGCAGTTCAAAATGCTCCTGTGCATAGGTATAATGGGTACTTTACAGCAAATTGGGACCGTATTTGGAGAAGAAGAAGACGATGAAGAGAAAGAGAAAGAGAAACTTATCCTCAAACAGAAGAATCAACGTGGTATGTGGTTGCAACACTTGGATCTACAGAGGAGGAGGAAGGAAAACAAAGTGATCCAGAAAGCTTCTTATTCGATTGTGAGATCTGTACGGAATCAAATCTTCCTTTAAATATGAAGTTCAACAACAAAGAGAAGAAAGGAGCAGATTGCTCATCAAAACATCCATTTTGTACTGACTGTATATCCAGGTATATACAAGCGAAAGTTGTCGACAACAACTCATCGGATATCGTATGCCCTGATTTGGGTTGCAACATAATTTAGATATATTGTCATGCGAGTCCATTGTGCCACCGAAAGTATTTGTCAGATGGTCTGCCTTGCTTTGTGAGTCAGAAATTCTAGCCAAGTATGCTAATAAAATAGCTTATTGTCCTCATTGCTTTGAAGTGTCTTGAATGAGTGTGGTGATAGTGGTATAACAAAATCAAATTGTCCAAATTTCAAGGAACTTTATTGTTTTGGTTGTATGATCCCATTGATTGAGGGGGAGAGTCATACGGTGTAGTAGACAGAGGAGCGGAGACGCAACGATCATGACAGAGAAAAATGATCTTCTGCTTATGCAAACTGCTAGGCAAAACGAATGGACAAGATGCCCAACTTGCAAACATTATGTGGAGCGTACAAGTGGTTGTCATGTCATTACGTGCAGGTGGTTTTTGATCTATTTCTCAACGTGTGTTCAATGTGCATGGTAATCTGTATGAAGCTTTTATGCATGGCTAACTTAATTGGTTGTTGTTTTCCTTTTGCTTTACATATGCAGGACCCGCTTTTGCTATAAATGTGGCCGAAATCTGTCAGATAGCGTTTACGGATATTGTGGTTGTGCAGCTACTGTGTGGCATCCTCAGAGACCTCCTAGGTGGGATTGGGATTTCTATCTTGAAGTATTGAATTGGTGCGCAGGCGTTAGTTTACTTGTAGCTGGGGCTTACTTTTGCCATATTATGTATATCTTTTTTGAGGCAATTGGTAGTCTTTTTACCATTGAGGGTAGTCTTTTTTCCGCTGTGGATAGTCTTTTTACCGAAGTGCATAGTCTTTCTACTGATATGCATACTCTTTTTACCGATGTGCATGGTCTTGTTAGCAATGTGCATAATATATTTCAAGTAATTGGTAGTCTTTTGATTGACGACTCCGGGGAGAAAGATTACACGTTCTTCGATACAGTTGAGAACTTACTAGCTACATTAGGTGCATCTGTTCAGAAACAGCCTAAGAAACATCACAAGTTCTGTAAGACAGTTGAGAACCTACTAGCTATATTAGGTACATCTGTATTTTGAAGAAGTCGCAGGCTAATTTCCGGAATGGACCATAAAAAATTGTGCGCCAATGTTGGGGAGCAACTCCATGTAAGTGGATTGCACTTCACTCCTATGGAAGATCGGGAGGTATTTTGATCATTTGGAATTCGGTTTTGGTTAAAGTGGAAGATTTTCTCGAAGGTACCTTCTCTTTAAGTATTTCTTGCCGCAACTTGTCGGATAACTTTCATTGGGTATTAGTCGGCGTTTACGGCCCTTGCAATGTGAACGAAAAGAAAAGTTTCCGTTTGGAAATAGCTACTTTACACGGTTATTTGGATGGAATACCTTTGTGTTTTGAGGGGGACTTCAATGAGATTAGATTTTTGGAGTAAAGAAAGGGATGTCGTAGAATATCAAACTCTATGAAACTTTTTAACGACCTTTGTAATGATCTTGACCTTGTCGACGTGCCTCTCTCCGGTGCTAAATATACTTGGGGTAGACCGCCAAATAAGAAGAGTAAGATCGACCGTTTTCTCGTCTCTTCGGATTGGGAAATGCACTTCCCAAATATTGCTCTCAAGCGTCATGCAAGACCTTTTTCGGATCACTTCCCTATTGAGATAGGTGCAATGGACTCGGATTGGTGTGCTCGCCCCTTTCGTTTTCAAATAGCTTGGCTTGAAGACACTAACATTATTCCCTTAATGAAAGAATGGTGGGCGTCCTTTTCCTTTGTAGGTACGGCCGGCGAATGTTTCGTAAAAAAGCTAAACGCTTTAAAGGAGAATTTAAAGGTGTGGAACAAAGAAGTTTTTGGGTGCATTAACAAGGCCATGGACATGGCGCTTACCAAGATGAAAGAGTTGGATGATCTAGATGATGGGAGGGGTCTCACCGTAGAGGAAGAAGACTTGTTAGTGACGGCAAAGGTGGATTTCGAGTTGGCCCAAAGGCGTCAAAGCGTAATGTTGAGACAAAAATCTAGAATTAGATACCTAAGAGATGGGGATCGCAACATAAGGTTTTTCCATAGAATGGTGAAGGGTCATAGAGCATCAAACAACATCACCAATATTCGTATTAATGGTAGGTGGACTGGTAACAAAGAGGAAATTAAGATGGGCATTGCAAATCATTTTGAGCATGCTTTTAAAGAGACTTCTAACTTTCGTCCTAGAATCAAAAACATGTTTCTTAAGAAGATTGATGAGAAAGCCCGTTTATGGTTGGAAAGGACTTTTAGTGAAGAGGAAGTAAAAAACGCAATTAAAAGCTTGGGAATAGACCGTGCACCGGGTCCGGATGGTTATCCTATGAAGTTCTTTATTGTTTGTTGGGAATTTATTAAAGAAGATTTGATGAAGGTTTTCAAGGAATTCCATGACCTCAACATTCTCCATTCGTCCTTAAAAAACAATTTCATCGCTCTCATTCCAAAGAAGGTGAACATCGAGGAAGTTAAATCTTTTCGACCTATTAGTCTTATCGGGAGTGTATACAAAATCATTTCTAAGTGTTTGGCGGATCGTCTAAAGGTATATCTTCCTTCTCTAATCTCCTCGTCCCAACCTAGCTTTATGAAAGGTAGACAAATCCTTGATGAGTTTTGAAAGCAAATGAATGTGTGGATTCTAGACTCCGTCAAAAACTTCCGGGTTTGGTTTGCAAGCTAGATTTTAAGAAGGCTTTTGATAACGTAAATTGGAAATTTCTCAACGAAGTTCTTTTTAAAATGGGCTTTGGTGGTGTTTGGAGGGCTTGGATTAGAAATTGTTTAACTTTCTCTAAATTCTCGGTTCTTGTCAATGGTTCGTCCTATGGCTATTTTGGTAGCGGAAAGGGTCTTTGGCAAGGAGATCCTCTATCTCCCTTTCCCTTCACAATTGTGGGTGAAGTCTTAAGTTGTATGTTGAGCAAAGCTCAAGAATTTGGTCAAATTTCGGGGTTTTCGGTAAAGGAAGGAGGAACAAAAATTAATCATTTGCAATTCGCCGACGACACCATTATCTTTCTCGATGCGAAAGAGGATCAAGTCGCTACCCTCCGTTATCTTCTTCTCTGTTTTGAGCTAACTTCGGGCTTGAAGATCAATTTCTCTAAGAGTAGCTTATACGGAGTAGCGGTGGAAGAGAGCATTGAAAATTATGCAAATTTGTTGGGGATGCAAATTCGGAAGCTTTCCTAGTATATACCTTGGTCTTCCGTTAGGTGGCAAAGTAGGAGGATCTCAAAAATGGGAAAAAACGCTTGATATTTGTGCGAAAAGGTTTGCTCGTTAGAACGGAAAAGCGATATCAAAAGCGGGTAAGTCAATTCTTGCCAAAAGCATTCTAGGGAGTTTACCAATTTACTACTTTTCTCTTTTTCTTGCTCCTTGCGCCATAACTAAGGAAATGGATAAGGTGGTGAGGAACTTTTTATGGGACGATGATCATAACACAAAAAGAATTCACAATGTTGGTTGGACTATGGTATCAAAATCAAAAGAAAAAGGAGGTCTTGGTATTAGAAGATCGAAATTAGTGAACTCGGCTTTGTTAAAAAAATGGTGGTGGCGGTTTGGCTTAGAGAAAGATGCTTTGTGGAGGAAGATTATAGTTGAAAATTTTGGTGAAACATCAAACGGTTGGGAAACTCTCCAACCTAAAGGTTCAAAAGGAGGTAGCCTTTGGTATAACATCTACAAAGAGTTAGAAGATTTCAATAAACATATCAAATTCAAGGTTGGCGCGGGTGAGGAAACTAGATTTTGGGAAGATGTTTGGATAAGGGATAAAAAAATATGTGATATGTTTCTTTTGGCTTATGAAGCTTCAAGGACCAATGAGCTCGTGGTAGCACGCATGTTCGATGTAGTTGATGGCGAGATAGTTTGGAAATTTATGGCTAGACAAAGGTATTCTCAAACCATCTCAAATGAAGTCTCAAGCATTTCAATTATTCTATCTTCTTTCTTTTTCAAGAAGGAGTTTCAGATACTCGTGTTTGGGACGGAAATATCAATGGTCAATATACGGTTAAAGATGGCATGAAGGTTGGAGAGGAATAAGCAACGCCAACTTTCACTATAGATGTTGTGTGGAGCCGGAATTACCCATGCAAAATCAACTTTTTTCTTTGGCTCCTTGCTCATGATAGGGTAATGACAAAAGACAAGCTCATAAGGAGGGGCATGGAGGTTTCTAGCCTTTGTTGCTTTTGTAGCGAAATTGACGAGACAAGTGAGCATTTTTTTTATGATTGTTGGAGGATCCGAAGGATTTGGGATTACTTTAGTGAAGGGTCGAGAAATAATTGGAGTTATAACTCCAATGTATCCATAAACGTAAACTTGGAAGCTCAATTGGGGTGACGATCGCCTTAGTCAAATTTGGAACAACATCCCGGTTGCTATTTGGTGGAGTATTTGGAGGGAGCGCAATGCAAGAGTTTTCGCAAACAAAAGAAAAAGATTGGAAAGTATAATTAAAAGCGTTAAAATTCAAGCTTTCTTTTGGGCCGAATCAAACACAAAAATGCTAGGTCTAACAGCTAATATGGTTATAGCTCTTTGGGACTCACTATTTCGGCCCCATTGATGTGTGTCTTCTGTTTTTATTTTCATGTTTTTCCTCTTTCTTTCTTTGTTCCTCTTAGTTAGTTTTTGTTAGTGTTCATTGGGTTGAGGTACCCCCTAAGTACCTCCTCTTTTTCAATGAATTTCCTCTTGACCGATCAAAAAAAAAAAAAAAAAGGTGCAGTGTCATTGTTAATCAGTAATAATTTTAAATTTTTACCTCTATATTCCGATTTCAATAGCAAGACTTCTTCTCTCGGGATTCCAGAATTGCTTGATGCATTGTAATTTTATTTTATTTTTATTAAGAAGAACTAGTCGGTAACCCTGCTACGCACCGGAGCCGAGGGGAACAACTAATTAGACGTGGCGGTGTTTCGCACCGCATCCCTAGTCAAATGTATAAGATTTATCTTGTAATAGTCTTTGATTAGTTTTATTTTTTAAAGGTATAAGAAACTATGATACCCTATAGGTATCTAATGATTCGAAGAAAGAAGTTGATTCTCTAAATTTTAGATTTAAAATAGTTAAACTTATATATAGAACTCCTATTTCGTTCATATTTGAATATCTCACTGAGTTATATGTAAGAGTTGTGATACGACATGTAATTTCATTATGTTTCCGACTTGATAAGTCCATTAACTCAATAGCCGTTAGCTAATTAAGTTTGAACTCGACTTTATAATTCAAATACGTGTTTTTTGCAACGTACAATTTCTTGTATTCTTCTATATTTGGTACATCAGGATTTGTGTATATTTTTTTAGCTTTGGTGAACTGTAGAAACATCTTTCGTTAAGAATTTTCCATTTAATGTGGCAGTTTGTATTTTTGTCGAAAAATGTTGCACATCCAGTCCAGTGTGTGCCTCTCATCATAACAACTTTTTTGTTCCAACCCGGTGAACACCCATGGGAATTTTTTGCTTAAAATGCATCCTATGTAATACAAAATGCTACAAATCAGTAATCTTCATGATTATTAAACATTGATTCGTTGATCGTAGTTGAATTTTCAAAATTGATTCATCTCATACATGAGTGGTAAGGAGTTATAAGATGGCATTTAAACCCGTTGTTCATTAAGGAAGCCGACGTACCATATGTAGGCCTACTAAAATTCAAATACATCATTAGTGTTTATTCAAAGATGAGAGAATCTTCTATTAAAATATATAATATGAGATCACCAAATCGGTATGAAAACAATACCTTTCTTCTTAAACTCTTATTAGCTTGACTAAGCTTTTGTTTCTGGAAAAAAACCAGTCAACTAAGGTATTAGAATATAACTTTCAACTCTTATTAGCTTCTTAAATTGTAATATTGTGTGCAAAGTTGAAATGGATCATTAAATATGATCCATTTCAACTAACTATTGTAAATTTTAGGCTTGTTAAAAGGGGTATGCTTCCAGAAAAATCAATAACACATTTTTGCCACATGCCGTGAAAATATAAATTGGCTTTTTGCTACTTGTAAATGTTGTATGTGATTCAATTATTTAGATTTTTAAATTTATATTGTTCCATTACAATATTAATTTTTCCGAGAATAAAATAGCAGACCTACTGATATTGTACTCCCTTGTAAATCATAGGTGGCACATAAACACCATAAGACTATCTTAAACATAGGTAACAGAATATATGTTAAGCAAAAGCCCAGTTATCTGCTAGCTGAATTTAAGCAAATGTAAAAAAAAAAAACATTGTTTGCAATCGTGCCCTGTATGTGGTTCTGAAGTACCGATTGTACCAAAAGATTTCAAAGAAACAATGTTGTTAGCGGAAAAACATCTTGCTTCTAGTATTAACTTATATATACCATACCATGAAAAAAAAATTATTCAGTTATCAGGGAAAGAAGGAACAACAAAATGAGCCCTAAAAACAAATAAGAGTATCCAAAAAATTCAGATGTTCCCATTTGTCAATACAGAAAATGAGAACATAACATTTATACCGTGTGCAGGGTTATTATTCCTAATTAGACATTTTTTAAGGGTTGCAGAAGCAAACCCCATCAAATATTGACTAAGAGACTGCGACCCATGAAACCTATGAAGAGTCCATGTTCTAAATTTTCAAGTTTCTCTGGTAAAAAACTTCTTGGTCTGGTCATGCAGAAAAAAGAGAAGTTCTCAGAAAATAAATTAAATCTTAATGGCAACCATGTTGTAACGAAGGTTCATAGCATAAACTTGATATATATTACAATGAAGCAAAAGGTTTGAACTTTACCTTCTCCAAAGTTAAAAACATGACAACTTTATCTAAATGAATAAAACATAAATTGGGTGAAACAATAACTGAGGCCTAATTTCATACGGAACAGTAAAACTGAATAATACACATATTATCCAACCTTGACGACTGATACAGTCTGTAAAATTAAAAACGATAGATTCACCTCTATAAAATTAAGATTTTGATACTATATATCTTGGTTTACAAATATAAATTAGTTAAGTAGGATTTTACCTTTATTTTCTTAAACATGTTAGGAATGTTTCCATCATCAAAGGGCAGACTACCACGTAGAAGGGCATACAATATAACACAACAGCTCCAGACGTCTACTGGAGGCCCAGCATATGGTATTTAGACCAAATTGCATCTCAAATCATGTTGCGGGGTCATTAAACTGTGAAAGATTCCATGATTTTGATTGTTCAGTCAATACCTCGGGGGCAGAACAGTTCGGACTAATCCCACTTCCACAACTTGCTAATCAGGCCTAAATTCGGATCTTACTAAACATTTATAGCACTCCCATCTTCTCCTTCTCCCTCTTCTTATTTCGAATTGTCTTCTCTTCCTCGATGACTCCAATGATCTCATACAAAAATTTTATACTGGTTCCTTCACTATACCCACATCTCTTCTCCTGCCTCATTTCTTCGTTTGAACCTTTATTTTGCTACTGCTTCAATTGGGCAAGTCCTGTAGATGCAACCTTCACGTTACTAAGAAGTGCGGCATGTAATTCTGGATCTGAACACGTTTTCATGAGTTCGTTTTCCCTGGGCTATTTCACAGCGTTCTAATATGTGTAATACGTTATTTTCGTTTAAAATGACGCTTTAATTTTTTTCACTTCATCCTAAATTTTAGCTCTGTGTAGCTCTTGTTAACAAATATTTTTTTTTACTAAACTTTAACTATTTCTATCACATCTTTGTGGCATTTTAATCATGTCAAGGCATAGATAACAATTTTTTCAGTGAAAACTCATTTAAATCGGGTCTCCTGAAAACTCATTAGTACCAGATCCCAATCTCCGCTATAAAAGTTCATTATGTTCTTTTTCCCCTTGCACTTTTCTGTGTACTCCCGTACCCAAAAAATAATCAGTAAAATACTCATCTATTTTAATCAAATCAGACAACTGTCACCCAAATAAAAGGACCTCTATTGCTTCAAATATATGGACCTTTTGCAACCAATCAGCTATGAATAAAAATTAGAATTCCAAATATTTTCCAAGAAATTTCGCATCAAACATATGTATCCTCCTTAGTTCATAAAAATTCCAGAAATGTAATAATTTGATCAAGAATGACTGTACAAAAATATATCCGTCCAATATTTGGTTTATCCCTTCTACCGAGTCCCGACATGATGGGTGTGCTAATATGAGGTTTGATATCATTACACATCAAATCAGGAACTAAATTGATTTAGTAGTTAAACCACGTTACTGATTGCCCTTCAACCAACAATGCTTATCTAGTTTATACAATATAATTGTCTTCTTTTTTGGTATGGATTGTGCTGAAATGTAGAAGCTTTTTGATCTAAGTATAGCCTTTTCTAAGCTGAATTAAACTATCAGTCAATGCTCCCCCGTTTACCTTGAAAATATACATATCAATACTAACATCGTCTTCTATTGTTATGTGATAACACGGGTGCTTCAATGGTGACTGAAAAAGTTGCCATATTTTGCTTTTTTGAAACTCAAAAATGCATATTTTAAAATCATATAAAAAATTCCTACAAAAAATTCAAAAAACCTCCCCCTCCAAATTCTAAGCACACAAACCTGACTCAGAAATAGATGAATTCAGGAAGAGACTAAAATATAACATAACATAAAATTTATCATCTCCAAATCCAAAGCAATGAAATAGCTAAAAGGGTTGTGAAGTTCTTCTTTGTATTTCATTCTTTCGGATAGACTCTAGTCATAACACACATTATTTTTGTCAGATTGATCACATTATTCAGAAGCATGAAGCAGCAAGCATACATTCCATTTGTGCACATTCATACCGCAAAAACTAATACCTAACAACTGCCAATTTACAATCTCAAATCATATGAATCTAGAATTAAGGAAACACAATTTTTCAATAAATTCACATACTGAAACACAATCAAAAATTAAAAGAATCGAGTACATATATATCTGACCACCTGTACCGATTTCTGATAAAGAATCCCGTAATTTGGGTAATGCACTTACTTTTGTACATTTTTGTAGGAATCCAGTGAGGATAACTGATATGTTACCCAAAATTTTAAGCATTTCAAGGTCAAACTTGAATAGTGTGGTTCAAGATTGAAAATCAATTTTCCAACAAAAAAAGGTTTTTGATTTGTAAGAGCGTTTATAAATTTGAAGAATTACTAACCTTTCATATCTAAATCTAAATCTAAATCTTGTTTCACAACATCACTTGCATCAGGTTTCACTTCTTTGTTCTTTTCGTTCCTTTTCAGTTTTTCAACCCTTTCTAATGATGCCTTGCACAGTATGAAACCTTATTATAAAACACACTTTTGTTAATCTATGAGCTAATTTAGACAAAAGAAAAATAAATAACCGTCGAGCATAATTTTTCCAATCATAAAAAGAAAAATCTTTGAACATGTATAAATTTCCAACACCACAAACCTGATTAAACAAAAACAAAACAAAATATTCTAAAGCTTTCGGTAAATAAGCTTTAGAGGAGCCAAAGAGTATATAAATAATGACATGACAATACAAAAATAACTTAAAATGAAAACTAAGAGATTAAAGTTACTCTCTTCACTGTCTATAAGCTTTTGCAGCGGTAACTTCAACTTTTGGGTTGAGCTCATCCCAAGCTTCAATCCCTGTAACCATGTCAGCCAGCTTGTTGAAGTAAGGATCTGTCTTTCCAAGCTTCTCTTGTGCCTGTTTTGATGGTTCAATGTAGCATGCTTGAACGGTGACGCATTCTTCTGGCATGACTATTTGTTGGAAGAATGGGATGATCTCTTCTTGCCAGTAGATACCCTTGTATTCCTTCTTCAAGTTAACGAAGGGGTTGTATGAAAGCCCTGTCTTGACTCCCCATCCCATCACCTAAAAGAGAAGAGCAAATAGCAGAATAAATATTAATTGAACACATAGACATTCCCTTTCCTAACATATTTGTTTGTGGGGCTCTTTACACCCAAATGACATAAATTTTTGACTGTTTTGAGCAACTCATTCCTGAACAAAGTTGGACCACATTTTATTGTTAATTATAAATAGACTCCATATAAGAAAACCCTACTCTTTTAAACATAATTGTTAAAGGAGTGACAGTTTGGTGAAACTGATGTGGGCTAAAGGTACCTGAATGGCACTACTATCAGTTGCTCAAAGAAATCAATAGAAAGTCAATCACAAACTAAGAAGCAAATTTGTCATCAGATCATAACATCAAATGGACATTCAAACTACAGTATCAAGCAAATGTTGTCATGAGATTGTAACATCTAATAGGCATTCAAACTACAGTATCGAGAAAACCATCCATACATAATCAACTTAGCCCTAAGAAAGCTCGAGCAAAGATTATAGACATAATTAAGAACCTAATTGAGTTTAAGGACTAAAGAAATGAGATTTCTTTATTCACAAAATGAAGAAATGATCAAGATAAGAAAGAGAGAGGGACTACCTGTGTAGTTGTTCTTGGTATATCGAAATACCACGCAAAAAATATGAACCAATTTATCGTCTTGAAGCTGGTCCTAGAAATTTTGTTACAGTTAGCGATCTTTTTATTACTAAGCATGTTTTAAGAAACCATGGTACTAAGTATTCTGAAGTCCTTGTCGTCAAAGTCTCTGAATTCTTCTTTGGGTTTGGTGTTGCCATTGCTGAAGGCCCCCTTTGGACGGCAAGTTACGGGCTGTAGTTCCATCTCTTTATAAGGTGTACCTTCGATAATAGTAGATAGGGCATTCTGCAAGTGTGCAGAAAGGTTAGTAGAGAGACTTAAAACAGATGCAGACGATGCCAAACCTACGAATGTGGAGGCATAAGCTTTTGCACGTAACTTTAGATGTTATAGGATTAGCAGTGCTCAACTACAGTTTTGATTCAGTTACTTCTTTTAGTCCTGTTATTGAGTCTGCCTATACCACGTTAAAAAGAGACAGACTCGTTTAACAGATCTTTTACCCTATTGAAATATTGATTTGTTCAGCAAGCTAATTGGGAGACAAATCAAAGCTGAAAAGGCAGTTACTGTAATAGAAAAAACTTTTGAAAAAGTTATTGCCAAGTGTAAGAAGACTGTCGAAGCTGAGGAAGAGCGGGTTTAGGGAGTATATGAATGATACAGATCCTAGCATCCTACATTTCTTGCTGGCTAGCATAGAAGAGGTATCAAGTGTACAGTTGCGAGATGACCTTTTTATCAGAAAGAAATAGCGGAGAAATAGAGTGAAATTACATGCCTGTTACGAATATTTATATATTCATCTGTTTCATCCAGTATCTCCTCCTGGAAAAACATTACACAGTCAGACATGAACGATAACTCTTCGATTTTTCTAATTTTATCTGGCGAGTATTATAAAAGAGGAAGAGGAATAAACATATATTTTCATATAGTTGAAGTTGAACTTTGTACTTATTGTGGTTGCTTTATTGAGAACTAAAGCTTCTTAAGATATGCATACCTGGAGAAGTTCTTCAATTACATCCTCCATGGTAAATACACCCACAACTTCTTCATTTGGTGGAAACTCTGGAATTGGAGAATTCAAAACATCTAAAATGCAATATGAGTAACCTTTATGTTGCTTTTTTGATCCAAACATTCCCAAAATTGAAGATGAATATTTAAGCACACACCAGACAGAGAGAGGTGATCCCATACCAAGGAAAGAATTGATTATGATCCAATTGTGGGTCTTATTTAATCTTCTTGACAACACATGATTACAATTAGCTACATCTGCCCATGGACGAACACCAGAAGTCACGGAAAAGATTTCTGCAACAACAGAGCAAAATTAACAAATGTAGCTTCAACCAATAACTCCACAGAAATTAAACGCACCAAAATTGAGCCGAATGACAAAACCAATAACGTGAAAAACAGTCATTTTATTTCATAAAATCAGTATATGAAAATATGATCAAATCATTACAAATCCACTTCCTTGTTAATGAAAATCAAATTCTCATCAAATGAAAATTTGAAGAAAAAAAAAAAGAACTCACTTCTAAATGTATCAGTTGTTGTGACGTGATTCTGATCATAGTATTTCAATATTAGTGACATCCATTTTCTTAATTAGAGAAAACTTACATATAATATACAGCCATTGTTCTAAATACCCCCCAATTTTTTTTTCTAAAGATGAAGTTACACAAATTTAGTAATACCTGTGAGGCCTAAATCTGATCCATGGCTAGCTGAAGCATGTCTTAGCTGTAAAAACAGCTCATTCAGGCATTTAAACAAACACGCCGTGTGTAAAAACAGCTCATTCAGCTGTAAAATAAATATGAAAGTTGATATGTTTACTGTAAAGAGGGCCATGTTAAGGTCAACGCGCCCTTTTTTTTAAGAATTAGTGGTGGCATATTTTAGTTAAAATCAGTATAGAACCATGAATATATAGATGAGGAATACTAAACAAAGTTTAGGGCTGGCAATGTTTAACGATTGACTGTTTTTGCCAGGTGAAGGTCCAGCGACACCGGGATTTGTCGTCTCAACGTGTGACACTGGGGGCAAAGGTGGATCAACCACATCAGCTGGTTCAAGGGATGGAGCTAGAGATTCAACGTGTCCAATGCTTTTCGGACAACCATCGCATGAATTGCAATTAACCCATAATATATCACCTCCTATATCAATCTGTACATTGAATTCCTTTGGTGGTGAACCTAATTTCAGTCTCATGAAATATAACCTATACATAAAACCAACATAACCTTGAGAATCAGAAATTGATGCAGATTACCTTTGTGATGATTACCTGAGGACTCCATCGAAAGCCTACACATGTATGGAGTATTAGAAAGAGGTGTTTCAAGCCTCCTGAAGGCACCTTCAGCACCTGGTTCGCTGTGACAGTATGCAGATGTGAACCTATTATTACGCAGAGATATTAAACTTGTTAGAGTATTGAATAACAACATTGATATCGTACCAAATCAATCAAAACAAACAACAACTGTCTCGAAGAATACAAATGTATTTTGAAGGATTGACAATAGAGTATATCCCCTGTTCTAGTCGAGCAATGGACAACAAATCAATGAAATTAAACATAAATTTCTGTAAGGGCAGGCGTACAAATCAGAAAGAGTTAATGAAGACCTTTTGCCAATGGCGTATAAACTATCCCTGCAAATGTGCAAAAACAATACCCATGAATGTGTACATACAATCTAAGCTCCCGTTTATAACAAAATCAACGTAACACCAACCAAACGTAGATTAAATTTTAAACCGACAGTTAAGCATAAAGAAACAATTGGTAATACATTTGGTTAGGTCTACAAACCTTGTTCACGGATCTCGATTGTTTTTTGATGTTCTATATGCGACTGTAATAACCGAATGTACAAATCTAGTAGCCGTGTATTGTTTATATATACCTTTGTAGCTTGGCCACTACGAAATTTCCACGAATTCCTTATCTAAATTTGGCATAAGTTGCCAATGAATAAACCATTACCAGATTTGTTTCTGAGAATACATGGAACTTTCCATAGCATAAATTTAAATATACCAAACTTTACCATCCTAATCTAAATGTAGACACAGATATACATCCCTTCCAACAATTCCTAAATTTACTAGCTAAAATACATTGAACAAAAAAGGCAAAAATAAATAAACATCTATTTTTAGATTAAAATTTTAGTATAATTTTGTCTCAAACATGTAAATTAATAAGTATTTTTCCTTATTCGACGACCATGAAATTTAAGGAGATTAATTTGTTTTTCAGCCAATCTGAAGTCAGGTTTCGTCGACTATCCAATGAAAGGGAAGGTGTACACATCCTTCAACGTGGAGTGAGAGTGAGAGATGAACAGGAGTGTTTAGGCTATTGATAAGAGGATATGATATACCATTCACCAGCTAGTTCAAATAGCTTGTTTATTTCTTTCTGTGTTATTTTGATTGTTTGGCGTTGCGTGTTGGATTTGGTATCATAATTCAAATCATGACACCGCTATGTATAATCTGTGGCTCTGAGTTTAGATTTGTTAAGTAATATATGGAAGTAATAAGAACAGAAAAGCATGCATTGCTTTCCCAATAATTGTGGAATTTGTATATACTTATTATGCTGCATAACTAAGAGTTGAAACATGAAGATTACATGTAAACTAGCATATAGAAATAGAAGAATAATCGCAACTTATAAATCCGCAAGTAGGAGAAGTGCTATCACTGGTGAAGCAATACAAGCAGGAATAGTAGGAGGGGACCAACCACCAATCAATCCATACTGAACCTGATTAGAAACGTCTAACATCTCCAGGTGGTTTATAATTGAGAGGATGCGCTTCGGCAGTGGCAACTTCATCCTTTTTCCACATCTTGATCGTCTTATCAGCCTCACAAAGTAACAAGTCTTGAGCCAGTTTATGTCATAACAGAGGGCATGTATACCAGCTTCCCTATCCAACGAACCAGGCTGCACACTCATTTGAGTTCGCTGCAAGTTATGCCCACTCTTCTAGTCCCAGAACCACAAGCTTCTGTTGTCACCTCCAGTAGTCAGCACGCCCTCCTCATAATTGACACTCACTGCATTTACATTTGCCTTCTGTTGACAAAGCATATTGTGGTAAAAATGTTCTTCAGGCGGAAGTCTAAATTTCTTTATGTTGTCTGCACCTGCAGACACAAAAGTATATGGCTCTGCTGGATGAATTGTCATTGGCCTAACAGATTTCTCAGGGTGTGCCACTGTTCTCATCGTCTATTCCGAAAATCAATACTTGACTGTCATGTCGTGAGATCCAGTTATAACTTGTGAATGCCATGTCTAGAGAGAGCATGGATTTGCTTATCAGTAGGGATATCCCAAACCCGGTAAACAGTCACCTCCTCCAGTAATTAAATGTTACTGCCTTCGTAAAATGATATTTTCACTTTTATAAATTTGATTTATTTTTAGATAAAAGTGAAAATATTTTTAGGTAAAAATGAAAAATGAAAATATGAAAATATCTTTTTTTAGGATAAAAATAGTACAGAGTAGTCACACAACAACATCATAGTGGGTCCCTTTTTTACCCTTTCGGTAGGACCCAGCGCTTACTTTTCCTTTCCCATGACCTCTCCTGATTAATTTGCCATGCCATGTGTCAGAAATAGGCAACAAGTATACTTTCTAGAGGATTCTTGTGGTTGTGTTAATCTAAAGATAATCCAAATAGATATTCCTTCGGATTCGGTTTCTCGACTTATAAATACACATACAGACTTTCTCATCTCAATCATATTTTCCATTCAGAAAGAATTGAGAGATAAAAGAAAACTAGAAAAAGTATTAATGGATGAAGCACAAAAGCTCTGTGCAACAGGATGTGGGTTTTTCGGAACAGCAGCGAATTTGAATATGTGTAGCAAGTGTTATAGAGATCATCTTAAAGAACTTGAGAAGTCTGCAAACCCTAAGAAAAGCTTTGATAGAAGATGATTCTTCTTATGTTGCTGCAAAGGAGACAGCTACTACGGCTTCGTCGAGTTCTTCTGCATCAGCAGCAGCAACATCTGGAGAAAGTGATCATACAGTAACGAAGAAGAATAAGTGTTGTAGTTGTAACAAGAAAGTGAGGTTGACAGCGATCAAGTGCAAGTGCGGACCAGTTTTCTGCTCGATTCATCGCTACCCTGAGAAGCATTCATGTGAATTCGACTACAAGGGCGCTGGAAAAGAAGCAATTGCAAAATTGAATCCACAAGTCAAGGCAGACAAGATTGAGAGATTTTAATTGCATAGATTTCTTTTCCAATTTGAATCTAATTTTTTTTTCTTTCTTAAATTTACGAATATAAGCAAATTTTAATTTTATTCGATTAAACCTTCAGTGCAACAAAATTTGCAAAATTTCTGCTTTCTTCCTCTAGGCCACTATGGCGCAAATCTGGTCATATGATACTACCAGGGAGTTCTCAAGCTTCCTGGCTGGCAGCCTTTGCGAAGTGCTTGATTGAATCGCACGGGTTGTAGTGTTGCACGTGTTTTTTGATGCGTGGCGGGGGTGGATCACCATATAGCCTTGATTGTACAGTGTGCAGATCCAGTACGTGTTTGGTTGGGGAATTGTAACTCGATTATAAGGGAATCGTTCCAAGTTTCAGAAACAAACAACTTTCATTTATAGATTGACAAATTGGAACCTGTTTATTTGACTTGATATTCTATACTTTTTTTAAATTTGGAATAGTTTAGATTCCACTAACAGATTTCTTTATCGTTCATGTTCCAAATTCTATATAGCTTCGCTAATTGGAAAATTGAAATAAATCATAGAAGTACAAGTTTAATAGTGAAAGAATCCAAAGCAGCAGAAGATTTATAACGCCCATCGTCAATTGGAATTAAGTGCCACCCTAGCAAATATATTATATCATTTAACCATACTTAGAATTGAGTAGAAAATGGTTTAGGAAAAATTATCATCAATCTCACAGATAAATGCGGATATAAACGTAAATTTACCATAAAATGTTTATACATTTACAAATGATATTGTTTTATGTGGCTAGATAAGATAACAAACAAGCTAAGAAGAGGTTTTCAATTGTTTTCTTTAGCTTTCTACTTCACATTCTTGGCGTCACAACTTTGTTTGGGTTGGTTTTGAGTTTTGCATTTTTTTTTTCCTACAAATATTTGTCAGCTTTGAGCTAAGAGAGTTTTATAATTGAAGAACTGTATTTATCAAGTCCCGCGACACCTCATCACTTGGAATGAATTATGAAAGTTCAAAGTCTAATGATAGAAAGTAAAATAGATTCGAAAACTTTAATCTGTATTATATTAAACATTATTTCAAATTGTATTTAATTTTGGCCTATAAAATTGACGGTTAGAAACAAAAGCAACCATAAAATTGAGTGCAATTTTGAATGACGCTCAAGGCAATTTTAATTGGCATTTTAGTGTGGATTCCAAACTATCTTTTGAAACCTTAGAACATCTCTTGAGAAAAGTATAGATGATTTCAACTTGGAAACCATTAAACTAGACATTCCACACTTTTCTAGTTTGAAATAGCTTAGATTCTTTCGTTAGACTTGTTCGTTTTCCAAGTTCATATCATTTCACCATTTAAAATAATAAAAAATAGAATAGATCATGGAAATATAAGTTTAATAGGAATATAATCCAAAGCAACAACAAAAAAAAATTACGTACCAGCGTCAATTGGAATTACCTTTCTCAAGTTTACTTCTTTTTTTTTGAAGGTAGAGTTTGGTTTCAGTTATCACAACAACAAACCATGTGATAAGATTGATTTGTGATTGTACCTCTAATACCCAAAAAAAATTTCTTAAAGTATTAGAATGGGAGCCCAATCAATTTGGATTGGAAGACTAGAAACAACACAATGTGGAGCGTAAAATCTAGTTATCGTTGTGTTTCGGTTGTAAAACACTTGTTTATTTCCTGAGAAACTATTTTTCTCTTCCCGTGAACCTGCCCGTAGCTAATAAAAGTTGTTTTTATTTGAATTTGCATCAAAATGACACATGCTAAGGGTACGTGTCGTGTTTGAGTCGAATCAGGGGCATTTCAACCTTTTTTCTTTCTTTAATAAGCTTTTACGGGTGAATTTCAATTAGAATCCAGCCCTTTCTTTCACTCTTGAGTTCTCTTTCTTCTCACAGCAAAGAGAATAAAAATTTATCACAAAAACTTGAAATTTAAAGCTTGTTTTACATTGTTAAGACCCAGGTTTTCCTTAAGAGGGGGTGCCTCTAGTCTGGAGCTGCCAGTATCATAAGAAGGGGTGCTTGTATGAAGAGTTGTTTTAGCCAGTTCAGTGTGTACAAGTGGCGCATCACTATTAGTGTTTGCTTAATCAATAGTTAGCCGTTAGTTAGTCGTTATACGTGTTCAGTTAGTTTGTATTTCTGTTAATTGTGAGAGCTAAACAGGTATAAATACTTGAGCCTCAACACCATTGTAGGGCATCGATTAGAAATTAATAAAAATCACTGTTCTAGTTCTTTTCCAAATTTGTTTCCAATTCATTTTCCTTCACCACCATTTCCACACTTGAGAATTAACTCAGGACTTAACATTTGGTATCAGAGCTCCTCGATTTTGAGAGATCAGTTGATTTCATTTCTAAAAAAAAAATATTCAAACAATACATCCTGAGATGACGACTCACGCCACTCGTATATCAAATCTTGAAGATCGTTGTGGCGAATTCACTAATGAAGTTTCCAGTATTAATGATCGAATGGGAGGAATCTCTGTAGGTCTTAATGTTGTCACCAGTAGAGTCGATGGACTCACTCATAGAGTGGATGACATTTCCAGCCAAATCAGTAATATGAATGTTCATGTGAAAGATCAATTCATCACTATGAGTGCTCAGATCAATAATTTCATGCAAGAAATTAGAGCTAATAACAGCCACAACCAAAATCTTAATGAGAAAAACTTCCAACCAGAGGGAGTTGAAAGCTCAGATGTAGCTGAAAATCGAAATCAAAGAAGAGAAAACCACAATGTATCTGGTAGAATCCTTCCTCAACTAAGAGTAGATCTCCCTCGATTCAGCAAAGGAGAGGATCCAGTGTTGTGGATCAATAAGATAGAGCAATACTTCAGATTTTATGAAGTTCCAGTAACTCAAAAAGTGACTACAGCCTCTTTCCAATTAGAAAGAGATGTTCTTCAATGGTTTTATTGGCAGGGATATGATCAAATCTATGCCTTCTTTGGAAGTTTTTATAAGAGAACTGTGTATAGAGTTTGGTCCTGCAGATTATGAGGATTTTACATCTTCTCTATTCAAGCTTAGGCAGACAGGTAATTATCAAAGATTATGTCTCAACTTTTAGGAAATTTGATATTAGAACTACTGGAATCTCTCAAGAAGCTCTTAAGAGTTGCTTCATTGGAGGACTCAAGGATGAATTAAAATTTGATGTTCAATTACTTAAACCAGTCATAGTGCATGATGCAATAACCATAGGTGCACAGTTATATACTAAGCTCAGCGCATTAAGCTCTTATGTATCCAGGCCAGCACATAAGGTGTTAAATCAGGCTTCAAATTCAGTGAATATAGAGCCACAAAAGAATTTCCCTAGACTTGAGTACAAGAAAATCTCTCCATCTGCAGTCACTGATAGGACACTTAATAACTTGTGCTATTACTGCAATGGAAGGTTGTTTAGAGGTCATACTTGTAAAGAAAGAGCTTCTAAAACTAGTGGAGCACAAGCCTTAGTTCTAGATTTAGAGGAGGAAGGAGCTGAGAAGATTAGTAAAGATACTGACTCTTCCATTTTAGCAACATCATTGTCATCAATCCAACTTAGTGAATGTGCTATGTTTGGTGCTGAGCAGCTTCCAACCTCTAAAACAATGAAGGTCAGAGGTAGGCTTAAGGGAATAGAAGTTAAGGTGTTATTGGACTCTGGTAATACACATAATTTTGTAAACTTTAGACTTATCAAGAAGCTTAATTGGGTGCTACATTATGAGAATGCAGTAAGAGTCATGATAGCAGATGGTAGTACTATCAAGGGAGGAGGGATATTTAAAGAAATGCCTCTGGTAATGGATAGTTACCAGGGAAATATTGATCTGCAGGCTCTTCCATTGGGAGGTTGTGATGTAGTTCTGGGAGTTCAATGGCTCTCTACGCTGGGAAAACTCATCTGGGATTTTTCCAATCTAACTCTTGAGTTCAAAGTAGATGTGAATCCTTACACCTTACAGCAAATGGAGACTCCAACAACTTTTGCTGATTTGGTCTCAGTAAGACAAATTGAGAAAATGATAGATACCTCAAGATTAGTTTGTATCATTTATAGTTTGGAAGAAAGAAATATTGACAACTATTCGCATTTGTCTTCTCATGAGCTTAAGGAACTCCAGCAACTATTGCAAGAGTATGAGAAATTGTTTTCTGTCCCTAGAGAATTACTTCCTCCAAGGATTTGTGATCATCACATCCCACTGCTGCCTAATTCCCATCCTGTTAACAAGAAACCTTATAGGTATGATCCCTTCCAGAAATCTGAGATTGAAGCAGCAGTAAAAGAGTTGTTGGATTCAGGTTTTATCAAACCAAGTCAGAGTCCTTTTGCTTCTCCAGTAATGTTGGTTAAGAAAAAAGATGGGTCCTGGAGAATGTGTATGGACTATAGAGATTTGAATAGTATGACAGTGAGAAATAATTATCCAATACCTCTCATTGATGATTTACTGGATGAACTTTCTGGAGCTAGAGTATACTCAAAATTAGATTTAAGGTCAGGATATCACCAGGTGAGAATGCCACCTTCTGATGTACACAAGACAACCTTCAGGACTCATGAGGGCTTATATGAGTTTCTAGTGATGCCATTTGGCCTTACCAATGCCCCTGCTACTTTCCAAAGCTTGATGAATGAGGTATTCAATCCTTTCTTGAGGAAATTTCTCCTTGTTTTCTTTGATGATATCCTGGTATATAGCAAGAATTGGCAGGAGCATATGTCACATCTCAGGCTCACTTTTGATGTGTTGTTTACTCATCAACTATTCCTGAAGGAATCAAAGTGTGAATTTGGTGTTAGTGAGATTCAGTATTTGGGACATATAGTCTCCAACAATGGGGTTGCTCCAGATCCTGATAAGCTAAGAGTTGTGCAAGAATGGCCTCAGCCCACTACCCTCAGGCAGTTAAGAGGATTCTTGGGGCTTATTGGGTATTACAGAAAGTATATCCCCAACTGTGGCAAGATATGCCAACCCCTCTTTGATCTCACTAAGAAGAATAATTTCACTTGTACTACAGCAGCAAATGAGGCATTTGTACAATTGAAGGAGTTTATGGATAGTCCTCAAGTTCTGGATTTACCTGATTTTGCTAAACCATTTACCATTGAGAGTGATGCCTCAGATACAGGAATTAGTGCAGTGCTCCAACAAAACAATAGACCAGTAGCCTTCTTTAGCCAGTCACTGGGAGAAAAAAATGCAGCTCTATCAGTGTATGAGAATGAGTTGATAGCAATTGTACATGCTATCAAGAAATGGGAACATTATCTACAAGGAAGACACTTTGTCATCAAGACTGATCACAATAGCTTGAAATATTTCTTAGACCAAAAAGCTAATACCTCCTTTCATAGAAAATGGGTTAGTAAGTTGATAGGATATGACTATGAGATACAGAATAAAAAAGGAGTTGAGAACAATGTTGCTGATGCACTGTCCAGAATCCATGCAAGTGCAACTGCTCTGGAAATACTAGCTATTTCATATCCATATTCCAATTGGATGGATGACTTGCGTAAGCATCTGGAGAAGGAGCCATACATTACTGATATGATCAAATTATTCCACTCAACAGGTACATTTCCTTCACCACATTATAGTTATGAGAATGGACTTATAAGATATAAGGGAAGAATTGTACTTAGCCCATCTTCTGAATGGAAGAAGAAAATTTTGGAAGAGCTGCATGCTAGTCCAGTTGCAGGGCATAATGGTGTTGTAAAGACTTACCAGAGAGTCAAGAGAACATTTTATTGGACTAGAATGAAGAAAGACATCAAAATTTTTGTGTCAGAATATGTCACCTGTCAGCATCATAAATATGAAACTTGTGCCCTTCTTGGGAAGTTGCTTCCATTACCCATTCCTGATCAAGTCAGGACTTCAATTAGCATGGATTTCATTGGGGGTCTTCCAAGGTCTAGGAATAAAACATTTATTTTTGTGGTGGTTGACAGATTTTCCAAATATGCACATTTCATAGCTTTAGCTCATCCTTATACATCCACTAAGGTAGCTCAGGCATTCATAAAAAATGTGTTCAAAATACATGGGATGCCCTCTTCAATAGTTAGTGATAGGGATCCAGTCTTTTTGAGCCTGTTCTGGAAGGAGTTTTTTCGCATAAATGGATCAAAATTGACATGAGTTCAGGTTATCATCCACAAACTGATGGGCAGACTGAAGTGGTGAACATATGCATTGAAACTTATCTCAGATGCTTTACCTCATATGCTCCACATGATTGGACTAAGTGGCTAGCATGGGCCGAGTGGAGTTACAATACTTCCTATCACTCAGCATCAAAATTTACTCCATTTCAAATTGTGTATGGGTATCCTCCTCCACTTATTTCTGCACATGAAGTGGGCACTGCCAGATTGGAGGCTGTGGAAGAAGAACTGAATTCTAGGGATCAGATGTTGCATATTTTGCGTGCTAATTTGTAACTAGCCCAACAAAGACTGAAGTCCCAAGCAGATAAACATCGTAGTGAGAGAGAATTCCAAATTGGGGATATGGTTTACTTGCGCCTGGTGCCATATCAGATGCGTTCATTGGATGGCCATTCATTCCACAAGCTGTTGCCCAGGTACTTTGGCCCTTTCCAAGTCATACAAAGAGTGGGTCAAGTGGCTTACAAATTGCTGCTCCCTTCAACTAGCAAAATTCATCCAGTTTTTCATGTAAGCTGTCTTAAGAAGCACTTGGGAGTAACAGTGCAGCCAATTCAGGGTCCTCCAGAGTTGGGAGATCAACAGAGTGACCAGCAACAATTGGAACCAATGAAGGTGTTGGGTATAAAATTGGTGTTCCAGAGGGATGAGGAAGGACAGAGAACTGTGCGTAAGAAACTCTTAATTCATTGGAAGGGACAGGGGGAGGAAAATGCAACTTGGGAGGACTTGGCAAATGTGCAACAACAGTTTCCAGACTTCAAAACTTTGAGCAGAAAATATGACATTCTTGAGGACAAGAATAGAGTTAGCAGGGGGGAATGTTAAGACCCAGGTTTGCCTTAAGAGGGGATGCCTCTAGTATGGAGCTGCCAATATCATAAGAAGGGGTGCTTGTGTGAAGAGTTGTTTTAGCCAGTTCAGTGTGTACAAGTGGCACATCACTATTAGTGTTTGCTTAATCAATAATTAGCCGTTAGTTAGTCGTTAAACGTGTTTAGTTAGTTTGTATTTCTTTTAATTGTGAGAGCTAAACAGGTATAAATACCTGAGCCTCAACACCATTGTAGGGCACCGATTAGAAATTAATAAAAATCACTGTTCTAGTTCTTTTCCAAAAAAAATTCCAATTCATTTTCCTTCACCACCATTTCTGCATTGAGAATTAACTCAGGACTTAACATACATCTTTCAAACTTTTGTTTCGGGTTGGTTAGTTTGAAAGATTCAATTCTACAAAAGTTAGGGGGAATTCTTCTTTGGAACTGTTTCGATTTGATATTCATGATTTTGGATTCTCTGATTTCATGTTCAATGGAATTTGAAGCTTCTCCATACTCTTATTATACTCTATATGATGAATTTGTAATGTTTTAAATGAATTCATGCTTGTTCCTCTTGATTTTCTAGGGTTCATGAAATAAGTTAGGGCTTTCTTTTAATTTAATGTTTAAACATTATTTTTTTGTAACACTAGCCATGGGTTCTTTGAATTTCTTGCAATTGATCTCTACTTCCTCTTGAAACTCAAGTTACAGCATTTTAGGGATTTCTGAAACAGTTTTCTATCTTGAAGGTAGAGTCTGGTTTCGATTATCTCAACAAGAAACCATGTGATAAGATCGATTTGTGACTGTACCTGATGTGATTTTATATAGTGGTAAATAGAGGTTCGATTCTCGAACTTGTGAAGGTGATGATTTTAGAAAATATTGGACTTAACCTAAACTAATAAAAATCAGAAAAATACACTAGAGATGATTTTTAGAAAATATGGAGAAAACTAGGAATCAAGATTCAGTTATTTCTAACAATTCATGTGATTGATCGGGTAATTCTTTTTAACAATTTAATTCAAGTTTGCCAAAAATATGTTTCCTAAAAGAATAATTGTAAATCCTAAGCATGAGACATCAAGAGTAATTAACTAAGCATGACCCATCAAAAGAGAACACAACTATTTAATAAAAACCATTTTTTTCTAATTTAAATCCATACAAATAATAATAAAAGAATTATAAATAATTATTAGAAAATAATCAGATCACATGAAATTGAGAAAAATACCCATCATCCCAGTAAATAAACTTACCCCATGGTGAAGAAAACTTGCTCAAAAGTTGATTTCATTGCTCAAAATATTGATTACAAGGTTAAAGAATAGTGCAACAGTTGAACAGATACGTATATAAGTGTCACGGAACAGGGTTCAGCTGTTACAGAGAGCTTTAAGCAACAGAAACGTTCAAAACTTAACGCAACAGGAGCAGAGCTGTAACAGTGGAACAGCAACACTTATAAGTGTGGCTGAGTCGTCTTCTTCAGCGATGGTGGGTGAAGAACAGTGCCGGCGATGCACCAGCAGGTCACCGGCGGCGCCGGAACTTCACCGGATTTTCTCTGAATCGCTCTCTAGGCTTTTGTACCTCATTTTCTTGGCTTCACTTCGTATTTATAGACTTCACAAACCCTAGAGAGAGTTCTAAACCTAATAGAACTCTCTCGAATCACTCCAATTCTTCAATCCCAATCCAAACAGGAACCGAGTCCTGATTCTGGCCAGAATTGGGTTTACAGGGCTGATTTCACGGGATTTTCACTGTATTTGATTTCTTCCAACTCTAATTGCAATGGGTCATCTTCAATTGCCGAAAACAACCCAAAAATCGCAACCAATCCTTTTCCCGTTGAAACAGGAACTCCCGATGAGTTGGATCGGCCGATCCTGGGTTAACTCGCTGGCTCGCTGGGTTGACTCGCTGGCTCGCTGGGTTGACCCGATCCAGCTCAGCCCGATCCAAGGGTGCCCCAATCCAAAGTGTGGGTGCCTTGATCCATTTTCCCGGGTGCCTCTAACACTTTTGAGCCAATTTTTCCACAAATCTTTATTCTTCTAATGTACCTACAAAAGCATAAAAACACGTAATAGACACACAATCGAATACTAACTCACTAGAAATTAAGGTGCAATTTAGACACTAAAATGTGTCTATCAGTACCCATGTTGTTTTTTGTTCAACAACTTCATCTTGACTGATTACGTGTTACGATATTTGGCAAACAATATTCACATACTTATATCTAACAGATAATACAAAGCAATCTCATACATCTTTTTGGCGTTTTTTTTTGGGAAGTGGACGTTTCTATAGCCTACCTAATTGACTTTTTCTAATTATTTTAGCACTATTTCGATTGACATTGAGTGTCAGTTGAATTGCCGCTTCCGCCTAGATACCACGTTTTATTCTATGAAATATACCACGTTTTATTCTATGAAATATTGTAACATGGTTTGAAATACGTATGGATAGCTCTAACTTTCAATCCATTAGCTAGACTTGAAATTCTATATATTTTTCAAGCCCGAAATATATAACTTGGTTTCTACATTAAACTTGCTCTAACAAGATGTATTGATCTGAGGTTCATTTTATTCAACTAAAAAACAATCTTTCCTAGACTGTTTGTATGATTTATTTTTGATTTGTATATTTATTTATTTATATTTATACTACTAGTAACATTACAAATCTTGTTAATTCTCACAAAACGTTCTTGCAATAATTGAAAAGAAGAACAAGTCGTAATGACTTTGAATGAAACCTTGGACTATGAAAACCCTTTGTAAAAATATAGAACATCTCCAAGGTTTTAAGTTCACCAACTCTCTGACATAATGGAAATCCGTTCTCAAGGTTTTTATTTTACTATGCATAATTGGATTAGAAGCTAGTGAGATTGAGCTCACATTATCACACCCAAGCCTAGGAGGAGAAGAAAGAGTAGTATGCAAATCCTTCAGAAGTTGACATATCCACACAATTTCAGAAGCAGCAATAGCTAGGGCCCGGTACCCAGATTCAGTAGAGGATCTGGACACAATTGCTTGTTTCTTGGTAGAACAAGAAATGGGGTTGGAACTAAAATAGATGCAAAATCCACCACACTACACCATTTTTCTCGATTCTCGACAGAAATGGCGTGTTATGAATCAGGGTTGTAACGGCAATTACCTGTTGCGAAAACGCGTATTACAATTTTTTGTAACGGCAATGTAGTCGTTACTAATTTTTAGTTGTACGGCGTTTATAGCAGTCGTTACTATGTGTCACGTCTTAACAGAAGAGAGCCGTTACAAATTTTCTTAACAAGAGGGTCGTAACATCTGCGAGTCGTTACTACATGTCATATTTGTAACAACCTAAAGCCGTTATTACGTGTCTATTTTGAAACAGTTTTTAGCCGCTACGAAGCCAGTCAATATTGACCTGGTCAAAATTATGGCAGTTTATTTTCTACCGGAGATAAGTCAGAATTCCAGATAACCTACATACACCTTTCATTCCATCCATCATCCACATTTAACAATAGTTTCTTCATTCAATTCATATCAATATTCATTCGATTCATATCACATTCGATCAATTCATATCAAAAAAGAATTGAAATTCTTCCAAGTACCAATTTTTTTTGTCAAGTATCAAATTCTAAGGGAATACGTAGAAACTTCCAAAGTTCAGTTCATTCTCACTTAAATCACTAAAGTTCAGCTCAAACACTACATATGAACTTACTCAAAACTTGCAGATACTTCCTAAACACTAGTTGCCAAGAATTATTCATCAAGTTCTCCATAATCCCTGGCTTTAAGTTGCAGACCTATAATATGTAAGGAGAAACAAACCAAAAACATCTATAAGTAAGGCATGTAATCTACTATCCTTAGCAATTCTCCACCACAATATGTACACTTATAATACATACCTGTAATATGTAAGAAGAAACATCTGCTAGTATTCCAAGCTCCTACAGCACCACCGAGTCATTGACCTTGAAACCAACAAAACCAACAAAACATATCAGCATCAGCTTATGCCTCAGTAACCACACTACCAGCACAAGTCGTCTAACCTGATTATATCAGCAGTAAACTGGCAGGAGAAGTGGTATTTATCCTCGAATTTCCTCAAGCAGTAACTAGTCCTAGTGGTACAGGGTTGTCGTAGCCCTGTCCGATAACGACATCGATTTCTCTCAAAGAAGAGAGAATAAGCCACCATTCCACCACTAGAACTATTATCATCATGCTCATTGAAATCAATCAAGATCAAACAAATAACTTACAAAACTTTCTAAGTTCAGTTCATAGAAATTTAAAAAACTTTCTAAGTTCACAAATTAAATAAACTAGTCCTAGTGTTACAGGGTTGCCGAAGCCCTGTCCGATAACGACAGCAATCTCTCTCAAAGAAAAGAAAATAATCCACAATTCCACCACTAGGACTATTATCATGTTATGTTAGAAATAATCAAAATGGAAATTCAGCAAACACCCATATTATGAACAGAAGAACAAATTAAACAGAGTATCTAGCCCTAGTGGTATAGGGTTGTCGAAATCCTATTTATATTATCAAACAAATAGGAAGACAAAAAATGGTTTTTCTGTCGAACATGCTTTGTTACGATGAAGTGTTGAAACATCACCTTATCACACAATGCTTGGAGTTCATAGACATCGACATTACCACCGGAAGAGAACATAATTTTTTCAGTTGTACCATCAGGTTGAATCTTGTCCACAAGAAAAACCTCATGATCAAATGGTTCTTCTTCTTCATCTAGTGTTATTTCTTAGGGTGGTGGTTCAACAACTTGTGTTGTATTGTTCTTTGAGAAACTACAATAGCAAGCAGTAGTAGTATTAGATAATTTTGAAAATGATTGAACCTATGAGGAAGTTGTAAATTAGTAATTTATCCTGATCTTATGTTCTCCCAAAAGCTAGCCTTCAATGGACTAAACCCTTTAAGTTTCCTCCTTCCTGTTCCTCGTCCATTGAATCCATAGTTGTGAGGAACCACTAATTTACTACTAGATAATGAATTATTAACATCTCTGCAAGTAAATGAAATCAGAAGGAAAAAAATCAGATTAGATGAAACCTTAAAATCTGATTAAACGTATGATGAAACCCTAAAACTTATTCATAAGTCTAAAAGACAAAGTAGAAACAAATACCTTCTAAGTTGAGATTGCAGATCAGTTCTTCAAACTTAACTCTAACGAACCCTAAAATGAAATCAGAAAAAATAAATCATATTAGATTTAACAGATGATTGAAAATGAAAGACTAAGATTAACAGATTCACAGATGATTGAAGATCGGTTAATGAAAAAACAGATGATGAAACGCTAAAATCGAAAAAACAGATGATGAAACCCTATAAATAAAAAAACCATTGATGATGAAAGACTTACACAAATTGAAACTGCAATCGAAACCCTAAGATTAACAAATGATTAAAGAACGGTTAGATGATTGAAGATGTGAATCTTCGGTTGAGAGGGAAGAGAAGAGAGGCGATGAGAAGGGGGGGGGGGGGGGAAGAGAGAAATGGAAATGAAAAATGGGTTATACTCAATGAGAAGGATCATCTATTCAGGGGAGGAATTATCCTCTAGTATAACCGATCTTGGGTGGAAAAATATTGCACACGAGTGAATGACACACGCGAATATATGCAAGTTACCACCCTAGTGTGACCAAGCATGTGAGCGACACACGCGATAAAATATACCTGTTACGATTCATAATGACTCGCCTATGTTACGACTAACCAAAAAAAATTTAACAATCCAGCCTGTTACAACCATTTTGTAACGGAGATTCATAACGGAAGTTTTGTAACGACTCATAAGCCATTAAGAATTTAGGTTACTAATATAAAAAAATGGTGTGGTGCCAGTAGACCGACTGTCTAATATAACACTAGCCCAATAAGCATCATAGAATGCATGAAGAAGCATAGGACCCTTTGTAAAAAAACCACCGAGATGAATTGTCCCCTTCAAATACCTGAGTATTATTTTGATTGTAGAAAGATTAATATCAGTAGGACTAGACATATGTTGACAGCACATGAGATTTCTGGTTTGGTCCAAGTGAGATAGTGCAAGGCACCTACCAATGACCTATATTTTGTAGGATCTGAAAGAGCAACACCATCAGAAGTAAGCTGGAGATGTGGAGCAGTTGGAGAATTACAGGGCTTACAACTAACCATATTGGATATTTTAAGAAGTTTAAGAATATATAGTCTGAGAGAGAAAGAGACAGTGAAGGAAAAGGAGAAGTCTCAGACACTAGAATGTCATCTACATACACTAACACTAACACAATTGTGATATCTACACCCAATTTTCTGACAAAGAGTTGTGGATTAGACAAAAAAGCAATAAAACCCATAGTAAGCAGTACATCAGAGAGTCTAGCATACCAGGTTCTAGGTGCTTGCTTGAGTCCATAAATGGATTTATGCATTTTACACACATAAGTAGCATTATCAACATCTTGAAACTCAGGGGGTTGTTTCATAAAGTCTTTTTCCTCTAAATCACCATGTAAAAAAGCATTGACAATATCAAGCTGAGAAATGTGCCAATTACAATTAACCACTAAAGACAAGATGAGTCTGATTGTGGTAGTCTTAGTTAGAGGGCTAAAAGTCTCAGCATAATAACACATATTGTTGATGAAACCCTTTTGAAACAAGACGAGCTTTATACTTATCAATCGAGCCATCTACATTGTGTTTAATGCGAAAAACCCATTTGATGCCTACTAAGTTCTGTCCAGGAGCTGGAAGCACAAAATTCCAAGTGTTGGCATTAGTTAAAGCTTCATATTCATTGAACATAGCAACTGTCCACTTAGGATTCTTGTTTGGTTAAGTGAAACAAGTAGGAGTGGGCTGAGATAAATCACAAAGAAAATCACTAGGCAATTTTTGAGTAGTAACAAAAAGATTCTTTGGCTTAAAAATGCCATGCTTACCTATGGTAACCATGTTGCGATCATTGACAGTTATCAAAGGGTCAACGGAATCAGGGCGATTCGTAGAGTAAATAAAAGGTGCATGCAGTGAAAGAGTTCAGAGAGAGGATGGTGCAGTAGTAGAAGAAGCATAATCACTCTCAAGAGCAGATGGAAAATCAGGAAAAGATGTAGAAGTACCATCTGGGATAGAGTTAGATTGTAACAAAAAGGCAAACGGAAATGAGGACTCACTAAACAAAACATGCCTAGATATATAGACTCTGCCAAAAACAGGGTCCAAGCATCTATATCCTTTATGGTATAAGATATAGCCTAGAAAAATCTGATCTTTACTTATAGGTTGAAGTTTGTTGGTGGTATATGTCTTTATCCAGGGAAAACAAGAGCATCCAATGATTTTCAAGAAATTGTAATCAGGTGGATTATGAAAAAGAGTTTCAAAAGGAGAAACCAAGTTTAAAGATCTGGTTGGAAATATGTTAATGAGAAAGTTAGATGTATGAAAAGCTTCAACCCAATATTTTGTTGGCATACTTGACCTAATTAGCAAAGTTCGAGCCACATTAAGAATATGCTTATGTTTTGTTTCAGCTACACCATCTTTCTCGGGTGTGTATGAACATGTAAATTGATGAGAAATTCCTTTGAAAGCTAGAAGAAAGCAAACAACTTATGCAAGAATTCACCACCACCATCAGTTATAATAACTTGCACTCTAAGAGACGGCATATTCAATTTGAGTAATAAAATTAGAATAAAATGGATCTAAAATCAGGTTTATTAGGCATTGGAAAAATCCAGCAGTATTTAGAGTAGTCATTAATTATATTGGCGTAGTAGTAGCAGCCACTAACAGATGAAACATGACAAGGTCCCCACAGATTAATATGCAGTAACTCTAATGGGTTACTTGCATTATAACATGACATTTGAAATGCAATTTTTGAATTCTGTCTAGCTTACCATATCACTACAAAAGAAAGGTTGCTTAGTAGCACCTGAAATGTGTAAAAGCTTGCAAATGTGTTGAAGATTCTGGAAAGATGGATGGCCAAGACGTTTGTGAAGAACATCAGTTGATGAAGTGATACTCGCAAAAGCAGTAGGAGAACATGTAGATTTGGATTTGTTGTGGAAGTGAATGGGGTAGATAGAGACCATTCTCATGAGGCCCTTGCAAAACACTCCCCCCTCCACCCCAGATCCTTCACACTGAAACCATGATAAGTAAAGGTCAATGCACAACTGTTATCAGTAGTAAATTTATGAACAAACAACAAATTATGAGAGGATTGAGAAACAACAAGAACATTATTTAGCTTAAAATAATGATCACCAACATGTTTAATAGAGTTACCAAAGTAAGTAATTGACATACCTTGTCCACTAGCTGTTGAAATCACCTCAGAGCCATCATAGGGAGAAGTATGAATGAGAGTGTCACACCAGAAGTAATACGATTGTTTACACTAGAGTCAGCATACCAAGAAGTAGAATCATCATCATGAATTTAAGCAAAAGCAAGCATAACATGAATGTTTTTAGGTGGTAATCTTCCTCGATATATGAAATTAAGGCGATGTGTGTATTCCAACACTATTTTTCGTCTATTTGTAGGTCATTAACACTTAATCACTTTCGACTTCAGCGTCTTTTCGGCTGTTCTTCTTCTTCACCACTTGTTCTCATGTTCGGATGTTCTTCTTCATCACCAGATTCACCACCCCAACAACGCCATCACCACCCCAGCGACGACACCACCACTACCAGTATCTCGTGAATCACAGCCATCACCACCAGTATTGTACCACTACCACCTTGTATTAACACAAACAAAGAAACAAGTTATGGTTTCTGTTTGTTTCTAGAGATTAAGGAGTTAGGGTTTCTGTTTGTTTTGGGTTTTTTTTAGATTTTTCTTTTTTTCTTTACTTCTTTTAGTGATTCATCTGATTTGGTTTTAATGCTGACAGGGTTGAATCTTAAAGATGAATCTTAAGTGTTGAATCTGCTGATCAAAGTGGTTGAAGAATACATAGGTAATAATCTATTGATTTTTTTAGCAATGTTTTGGACCTAATTTCATTATGTTCTTCTGTGTGAATTGGGGTATTTAACCTTTTTGTGTTGAATGATGAATCAAAATTGTATTATCAATCAATTGAACCCTTCTGTGTTGAATGATGAATCAATTGAACTCTTTTGCTCTTTACTTGATAAAATTGTATATTTAAATTTGTTTTAATTTTGATTCTAATTGTTACACAAAAATTAAATTTGTGGATTTTAATGAAAATGAAACCCTAGGTTTATATAAATTGGGGTTTTTTTCAATTTCTATTGTTGTTGCTGTTGTCGGTTTTCATATTTGCAGTATTGGTGGTGTTGGTGCTGTCATTGTTGTTGTTGGTTCTAGTGGTGGGAGTATTTTTGGTGGTGGTGTTGTTGCCACTGATGCCGTTGTTGGGTTTTCTGGGGGTGGAAGTATTGGAGGTGCTGATGGGGGCAGTAATGATGTTGGTGATGCTAGTCCTACTGCTAGTGCTACTGCTGCTCCTTTTCTGCATCTCCAAGTATTTTTTCGATAATGTTTGGTTCTATGTAAAGAGGAATAAAAGAAGTTGTTTCCCCATTTCTTAACTTCCCTAATCCCCATTTCTTTTTTTTACCTGTACTGTTCTTTTCCAACTCCTGTCATAATTAAACCCTGTTATAAGAACTTCTGGACAAAGCAAGATAAAGTTATGAATTGAATCAATTATCAGAAGAAATAGTACTTACATTGGCTACTTTATCTTTGGAGTTGGGGGAGAAAACCTTTTTGATTGCAGAAAACCAATTTCCTTTCTTGCCCATTCTTTTTTCACGTCACTAGGTTTAACCTGCAACAGAGTAAACATAAGCTAGTTTCGGTGACATAATAACATTGCATCACAACTTAGTCTTTCTTATCTGCTCTAAAATCTTCTTAAGAATTTGTTATACAGTTGATGCTTGCCAATATATCTTTGATTAATATCCAATATCAACGTATATAGATTTGATTATCTTTCATAAGTATATTGAAATCTCCTGATATGAATTGCTTAGTGTTGTGGATGTTCAATAAGTACCATGTTTCATTAGTGGATCGCCTCTTAACTCGTTTGTTGTTGCCTTTTTTGTTGATATCTCGTATGCAACTCTTCCAGGTTGTTAGGACACTTACAAAAAAGTCCAGCATTTGCTAAGGATCTGAGGCAGCTTCAATTTGAAGCTGACGTGAATAGATTTTTCCTTTACACCAGGTTATTAGCATTCATTTTCTTTCTTACAGGATTTTCGAATAGCCTGTAAGCACATGTAACCAATGCCACCTTGTAAAAGTGTTTTTTGATTTGAATAAACTCTTTCTTTACACCAAGTTGTTACGAGCCAATTCATTTCACTTTATGTTCCATAACTTATTGATTCTAACAAAAAGTTTTTTATTTTAAAAACAATGTATACCAAACATGTTTTTGAATACAGAACTAAGAAAGAATGCTATTTCTGAAAATGTTGGAAAACAGAACTAGAAAACAGTTTTTGGAATTCGAACCAAACAGGTTCTGAGAGCTTTGTTTTCCATGTTTTCTATTTTTTTCCATGTTTTCTATTTTTTTCTTTTAGAAGAATACTTTGAACAGGTACAAGATCGGAACCGAACCGAACAGACGGGTACGGTTCCAAAACCGAAACGAGTAACATAGGGTACAAGTATAGGAACACAGGTAGAGAACCGACCATAAGAAGGTACAGGTACTCGGCTCTGCCAATAACCGAGCTGAACCGACCTTTGTGTAGCCCTAAACATAACTAATATAACTGTGTCACAGATGGTAGATTGAATCCATAAGATGAGTGTATAATCCTCCTTTTCCCAATCAGTGAACAAAGGATTTACAATCTGATTATTTGCGTTGGCTCGTGTGGTGAATTTTTCAGGACAAGGAAAGATACCATCAATAAACTTGAGCACCTAAAATGTTTTGAACAAAGGATTAATCAAAGCCTTCTAAGTGATGTGATTGTAATCTTTCAGTTTAATTGGAATAATATTCGAAATAATATTGACTGGTAGAGTAGCGATTTTAACAACAGAATGATCCATTAGAAAGTTGAAGTAAAATGAAAAGTAAAAGTAGATCCGAGTAAATTGAAAACAAATTTGAAGAAAAATTTGCAGAAGATAATGAGGAAGAACAAACTTGAAGTTGGCGACTCTGATGAAAAATTAAAAGAGATTGAAGAACTGAGAAGAAGGAGAAAATCAAGATCCAGTATCTCTGATGAGAAGATTAACAGAATCAACAAAAAAAAAGATTAAAGGTTGAAAAAAGAAAAGTAAAGTTGCAGGATCGAATCTGAAAGAAAACCTTTTTACCAAACTGATACCATAGTGACATTACAAATCTTGTTCATTCTCAGAGAAAAGTTCTTATAATAATAAAAAAGAAGAATGAGTCGCAATGACTAACGTCTCTTTATATAGACGTTATAACAGATATTAAGAGAAACATGTGTAAGACACACAGACACAAAGGAAAGTCTAACACATCACCAGTACAATTGCTAAGCGCCGCCAGGAGTAGAAGTACCATCTGAATTTTATATAGTACCTATGTCATTAACTACTTTCTTCCTAGGAAAATAATTACTACCCCGTCCTTGAGACCCTCCATCGTAGCCATAAACACTTTTAAAAATATTCAACATTTATAATTAAAAACTTGCAAGTGGAGACTGGTTCTACTTATGCAGTTCCGCTTTGCGGGAAAGAGGTTCACATTCCTTGAGGTTTGAGAGGCCTGATTAGAGATAACAAAATGTTTAAGGCTAGCTCTGAAGATATTGAAATAAAACAGAGATACAGAGAGTATAATTTTGTGGCGGACTACCTGGCTAAGACTAGTGTTGCAAAAGAGATTGAAAGTAGGTGTGTGGATAGCTGAGACTGAGTCGCCAAACGAATGTCTTTCGTCTGATGGCGGGGGACTTTGGTGGTAGAACTGCTACTAGAACAGTTTGTCCGTGTAGTTAATTAGTTGTTGCCCTTGTGTAAGTTTTAGCCCCAATAATTTTTGACTTACGAAAAAAAATGTTGCCCATGTGGCCGTCATCATATTGTCCTACCTACTACTATAAAGTATTTGGGTCTACGGAACGGAAATTTAACACCTGTATATTTTGACTTCTTCTGCTTTAACAATTTTGGCGTTTGAATCTGTAGTTCGTTAGGTTGAATCATCAATAATCGTGTTCTCTTGGCTGATATAGGGTCCCTAATTCGACAGTAGGTTACCAACCCAGTGATATGGGTTTTTTTCTTTTATACGGATTTTGGTGATTTCCTATCAAATTTGACACCACTATAACAGCCTTGCAATTTTTTAAAATATAGGGTATACCAAACGTTGGAAGTCGGATTGTTCCTATCCATGTTAGGTTGTGTATCTCACTATATAAATTATGCAATTTTTGCCGAAAATCCAAGAAATTTGCCAACGAAAACTGTGGTTGGTTGAACAACGAGTCAACCCTATTGTTATTCATGAGCCTTTTATTTCTTTTTTTTTTTATAGGTAGGATGATTTGATCAAACCAAATTACTGACATACAGAGTTGTTACGATCAGATTGCTGATTTCATTAAGAAAGAACAAGTCCATTTGACACTGTCCCTTGGTAGCAACTATAACATTTTTTTGCTATCTCCTTAGCCCATAGAATATTAACCTCTAAAGCAGCCACAGCCTCCGGCTCCAAAGCAACTATTGCTTTTCCAAATTGGCAACTTGCCCCATGGAAAACACCTGCATAAATACTTTCACGAGCCTAATTCGTTTCGGTTTATCAATTTCTTGGAAAACGGCATGTGTGACTGAATCAGAAAAAGTAAAGCTCCGGGGTAGGTGTAGTCGTCGTGTAGAAAGGTGTTATAAAAAATAATAGAAGAGGTGTGTTTGGTGGAAGAGGACTGCTTCCTAATAATTATTCTTATCTACGATCATTATCATTAAACTTTCTAATTAAATAAAATACTAACTAATTTATAAATCATTCTTAGTTGTCTATAAATAACAAGCACTGAAACTTCTAAGAGCCACCGTCTCTCTTTCTTTCTCTAGTTTCTTCATTCTCATTTCTTCGAAAACAATTGTTACTAGTTTAGTTTCTTGATCATGGCAACTCCTAGTGTTACTACCATAGCCGTGATGGTTCTTCTATTGGTGGTTCCTGCTGTCTTCGCCGCCGATTATCCAATCACTTGGAGCCAAGGCCCCAGTTATGACAACTGGGATTCAGGCAAAACTTTAGTTGCCGGCGACACCATCAGTAAGTATTCATAATGGATATTGCATAAAAAACTTTCTGCATAATTCTTATCAGCTATGGATAACTAATTTTTCGTTCTTGGATAACCTTGATCAGCTTTTACATATGGGCCATCCCATACAGTAAACGTGGTAGACAAGGATGCCTATGATAACTGTGGATCAGCTGCCAAAAGTAAGCACAGTGGTGGAAGTACCACAATTACTTTAGAAGCTGGAACCATGTATTTCTTATGCCCAGAAGGCAATCATTGTACTGGTGGAATGAAATTATCGGTCAAAGTCGGCGCCGCAGATACCCCATCAACTCCTACTACTCCTACCACTCCTACAACAGTGACACCCGGTACTCCTTCCACTCCTGCAACACCTACCACTCCTAAAACACCCGGTACTCCTTCAAAACCTAGCGCACCAAGCGGAACTGGTGCAGCAACTAGCAGTAATAACATGAATTTCATTGTGATCGGAGGTTCCCTTTTGTTGGCTCCTCTGTTTGCATTTTTGGGCTAGGGAAGAGGCAGTGCTTATGAATTACAGTCATGTTTGTTTTGTGGATCCTTATTATGTATGCAACTTATGCTCATTTGTAATTCAATTTAGTGGCTATGTATTGTGTGGAGAATTTGATTATTCAAGGATCTTTTGGGTTCTTTCATATATGTTGGATAAACAATCCCCTGCTGGAACTAATTAAAATTTAAACTAAAAGAAATTAAAACGATCGGATGCGTCGGAAATGTGCAAAAAGAAATGGAAATGGGCAAAAAAGAAAATGTGAGCAACCAAGAAGCTTCATTGTTTTAACATGCTAAAACAATATTCACTGGGAACTGTAATGCGAAAGAAAACCCGAGAAATACATTAGAGACCCCATAAGGCCAAAATACCAACTCCATGTGCGATCCAACAAGTAAAATTTGTGTGAAATTGTTGGTTGATGTACTAAATATATAAGGATTAATCTCCAGCTAATCCATTGATAATAATGGAGTACTACTATTAGTTTAGAGTACTACATACTCCTAACCTTTTTTTTACCTCGCGAATTTAAGGGCCACCCAAAACTTATTATGGGCTACTAATAAAACAAAATAAAATCATTTTGAAGTAATCTTAAAACATATATTATCCATCTATTTTCTACAATGGCCAATCTACCCTTGTTTAATTAGTATTAATTTTGATTAATTTTGTTATTTGAAAATTATTTAAGTTAGTTTTGGTTTAGAAATCGAGAGTGTTTTAGATTGATTTTTCGAGTTATAGTTTTGTACAATCAGTAGGCTCTTGATATATTTTCCTAATGATTGTACAATCTGTAGTTTAATGGAGTACTTAAACTACCGATTTTAAGGTGTCGCCCCAAATTGGATTTTTCAAAACCTTCCAAAATTTTAAACTTTGTAATCGGTAGTTTAAAGATAAATTTTATCTACTGATTATAATGGTTTTGTTGTTCAGGACTTTTCTTGCCACAATCGGTAGTTAGTGAACATAAATAACTACCTATTGTGGATAATCGGTAGCACGAGAATCTAATAACTACCGATTGTATGTAATCGGTAGTTTAGAAATTTTATTATCTACCGATTATTTCGATTTCACTTAACATCTAACTTCGTAATACTATTTCAACATCCGAAGAAAAACTTGTTTAAATAAACTTACTACATATTGTTCATTAAACTTGTTCAAAAAAACTAAAAACATCTGAATAAACGAAACAAAACACATTATAGAAACTCAAAGTGATCAATCTCATTGATCTCATGAAATTCTTCCAGTCCTTGTTACTCTCGACTTGGTCCTAGTTTCAATCCGCTTCTTCTTCTTCTCGTTCTCTATAGGATCATCCTGAAGTGGACCTATGTACTCTCCAGCTTCATTGTAGTATGGGTTTATGGCTGACAAGTCTTTCTCCCTTAAAATGAGTCGAGGATCCAAAACATAGATATGTGCCTAGGAATCGGTTGACGAATTAATTTCAATGGTTTTGGACTCCTCTATCACCATCTTTTCCTTTCCCTTCTTTGATTGTTTAGGTAAAGATTTTGGAGCCATTTTCAATGGAGTACTTAAGGGTAAAAGGAGTAAAAGAATTGGTAGAGGAAAAGAAATGAAAAAAGTTGATGTTTTAGTTGAGAATAGGTTGAGCCATTAATCTATACGGTTATTTCTTCGAAGTTGGACAGTTAAAATGTATTGGAGGTGCATAAATGAGAAGAGGTCACCCTCCTTATATAGATTATAGTCTTAACGGCTCTTTTTTTCAAAAAAAAAAACGTTGAGGCCTGGTGTAACAAGAGTGTACATAAAATATTTACACTAAGTTCGAACTAATATTTACAATCGGAAGTTTTGGGTACACCATAATCTACAGTTTCTCCCAATCGGTAGTTTAAGAAATTCTTAAACTACCGATTATAATAAGTAGCCCCAAATTGGATTTCTTAATTTTTTTTATAAATCATTTCATTGAATCGAAAAGGAATACATCGCGTAACATTAAAGGAAATGAAATATAATAAATCAGTAGATTATACTTAAACACTTAAGCAAACCTATTATCAAACCTTTAACGGGTCGTATGACGACCGGGACGACGTTCTTCACTTCTTCGGAGAATAATCAACACAAAAGGATTGTATTCTTCCACCACCCTTAGGATCTCGAAATGAGGTTTGTACTTGAAATCTGAAAGTTTCCATCTTCTCCATTCCTCCAGAGATCTGGCAACAACTTCATCATCAGTTTCATTCATAATTCTTCTTTCATTCACCTTCGTTGTTGAAGAAGAAAATTCTAGTACTTCCCTTGTGATTTCCATATATCGACAAAAAAGGCCTGCTCTGTTCCGGTTGTTGGGGTTACGGGTTTCGTTACAAAAGATAGCATGGATATGTTCTAACCATTAAATGCTCATTGAACCATTCATCCGACGTTCATGACCCCTTCCTGGATAATGTAATACTATGTTTCGACATAAGGATAAATCTTCTTCTAGGGTAAAATTCTCTGCATTAAGCCTAAAATTTTCGTAAGCCATAATTATGAAAACGAGAGATTAGAAATTTTCTATGAAATGTAAAAGATGTGGATTTGAAATGGGAATGATAGATATAAATTCATTTATTTATAGGTGTATAAGAATACAAATTTTAGCCGTTGTTCAACGGTAACAATTCATAACGGTAACAAATCGGAAACAAAATTGGAATTTGAATATTTTTTAAAAATTTAAACATTTTGTACAAGCACAATTGGTAGTTTAAAAAATACTTAAACTACCGATTATGATAAGTATCCCCAAATTGGAAATCGAATTTTTTTTAAAGAATTGAACATTTTGTACAAGCACATTCGGTAGTTTAAGAAATTCTTAAACTACCGATTATGATAAGTAGCCCCAAATTGGAATTCGAATTTTTTTAAAAAATTTCAACATTTTGTGCAACCACAATCGGTAGTTTAAAAAATTCTTAAACTACCGATTATGATAAGTAGCCCCAAATTGGAAATCGAATTTTAAAAAAAAAATCAACATTTTGTACAACCACAATCGGTAGTTTAAAAATTTCATAAACTACCGATTATCATAAGTAGCCCCAAATTGGAAATCGAATTTTAAAAAAAAAAATCAACATATTGTACAACCACAATCGGTAGTTTAAGAATTAATTAAACTACCGATTATATTACTTTCTGACAAAAAAAAGTAACATTCCCAGAATCGGTATATTAACATTAGCATTTACTTCCGATTACAACCGAACTATGAGAATATATTTGAAAATTTCTCAGAATCGGTAGATAAAATTAAACAATTACTTCCGATTACAACCAAACTCTGACAAAATATTTGAAAATTTCTCAGAATCGGTAGATAAAGTTAAACATTTACTTTTGATTACACTTTGGACTTAATGAACTCATAGCTTTCAACAAATATGAATTCTTCTCCTTTTTCCCGATAGTAGTGTTTTTTTGCGAGATCCTCCTACATAGGCATAGAATAAAAAGAACATAATTCATCAAGTTTACTATATTATTATTGGAATTAGAACTTAGCTTATGTAAAAGATGCTTACGAATTGTTGGATCGACAAGCTTAATTGGGTGCGGTAAAAGATTCGTTGTTGTATAGCTATATAACCAGCTATCCCTATTCGAATAAGCTGGTACCTATCGTGAATTTGTTCAAGAGATCTTTGCTTTGGATTTCCATGATCTCGCACAGATTTGATGTAGATCCTCCCCCAAAAGGTTTCGGGTGTAACCCTTCCAGCTATGACATCTTCACGTAGGGTTTCGTTATACCATGTTTTGGTTATAGACAAATCTTCAGTTGAGTCAAATGTTGTCATGCTTGTAAGTAGAGGTATAGAGTGAGTTACAAAGAGGAGATGCTTAAGTGAAATTTGTACAGTGTATGAAACTAGGTGTGTGTGGTATTTGATTGAGAAAACTGGTGTATTTTTAGGATAATTTCAAAAACTAGCCGTTGATTGTACTTTCATTCTAAATAATTGCTCAAATATCAATAGTCATAAAAGTAAACAACAATCGGTAGATAATAGATACCCTAAACTACCGATTATGTAAGATGCCTCAAATTGGAAATCGCAATTTTTTGAAAATTCCTGAACACTCACAATCGGTAATATAAATTTTGTAAATACTACCGATTATGTAAGATGCCTCAAATTGGATATCGCAATTTTTTGAAAATTCTTGAACACTCACAATCGGTAGTATAAATTTTGTAAATACTACCGATAATGTAAGATTCCTTAAATTGGAAATCGCAATTTTTTGAAAATTCCTGAACACTCAAAATCTGTAGTTTAATTTTAGTAAATACTACCGATTATGTAAGTTGCCTCAAATTGGAAATTTTTTCAAAACTCCTGAACACTCATAATTGGTAGTTTAAGTAATTCTTAAACTACCGATTGTTGCTTAATGTACACAATCGGTAGTTGAAGTAATTCTTATCTACCGATTGGTGATGAATATACAAAATCGGTAGTTTGTTCAAACACGTTAACTACCGATTATAATGTAAAATTTGAAAAAAATAACTTGTTAACAATAAATCGATGGCAAATCAAATGATAACTCAAAAAAAGTACATATAATCATTTCAAATGTTAGACTTAAAAACCAGTAATGTTAAACACTAAAATGAAATCTATCAAGTCAACGATTACAATCTAATTTCCAACTCTTGTGGTTTTCGTAAGAGGAGCACGAGCAACAGGGGCTTCAGGGACATCGACTTCAAGGACATTTGCTTGAGGAGCAGCACTCGTTGATCCGCGAGATCGTTTACTGTGCTTAGATGTTACCCTCCTCTTGGTCGCAGATTTCTCTCCGAACTTGACAACATAGTCTTCGTTATCGAGGTTGTCAGTGAGGTCTTTATGCGCACTCGTTGGAGGCACTCCGCCATTGATGCACGCACCTATGTTGTTCGACAAAAATGTAATCCTTTTCTTCTGTTTTTATGCAATAACAATCAAACGCTTATTATCTATAATATTGACCTGTAATACTAAAATCAAAAGGAAATAACATTATGTACCATCCTTTCATAGCCCGACGATTTGTCTTTGATGATGGACCTATATTCGGGCACCCTGGTGCTCTTTCCCTTATCTTCACGGATCACGTGAAGATGAGAATGCTCCCGGTATCATACCATATAGGCAGGAACTTCTTCATCAACTCGATTTATAGGTCTCCCCTCGTTGATCCTGTACTGCATTCTGTTGTTCCAATCTTCAACAGATGGGTTATCCGTGTAAACAACCGTGATCGTGTCCTTAGCACAAACACAATTCTCCATGTCCAATTTGAACTTGCCGAAAATGTGAGGCCTAGCTCTTCTTGGACATAAAACATTTGACACAGAACCCTAAAGGCATTGTAGATGACATATCCTATTGGATTCCACAAGGGTCCAAAGTACAACGCAAACTCAGACCTTCGCGGTATATGACCATCAGCTAGGTCTTCCCTATAGGGATCAAATCATACATCTCTGGACGCCATGAAGTCTAGCTTCCTCCTCAAAGTAATCAACTCCTGGTCCTTGAACCTTGAATGGTTGCCCGAAAAGATGTATTTAGTGCCTTGGGTTGTGCCTCTCTCCCATGTCGGGTTCTCTCTTGCCAACTCGAGGGACGGGAAGTGATCATAGATCCAAGCCTAGTGAACATATCAAACCAAGTATGAGAAAATTGATTCTTAAAAGAAGAATAAATAAATAACAATCAAACCATCAATGGAGTTACTAAAATACCTGTAATAAGCTCACGTTCCCGGCTATTTGGCTAGTCTGCTCCCGGGATGCCTTTCTCATCTCTTCCATCAAAAACGCAAGACATGTCGTGCCCCACAAATAGTCTCGAACTTTATGTATGGGATCCAAAAGTTATAGCAGGTTGGCGTCAACCAGGTTGCCACTAGCATTGGGGAAAATTACACACGATCTTAGAGAAACTAGAAACCGTGGCCTCAATTTCATAAGGGAATTGGTATTCTGAAAGTACCCCAAACCTTGATTTTATCGGAATTCTGCCACTACCCTTAGAGGCTCAACCTAGGGTTTCTCGTTCTGATAGAGCAAGTAGGTGCCCAAAACGCACAGAAGATATGCAGTGGGTGCATCTCTGACCTTGTCATCGCTGAACTCTGGGTTGGCCTTCTCTTTATCCAAGGTGCCTATGAACCTTTTCATCAGATAAACCATGCTGAATTTCCTGGTTCTGTATTTAGCGCACTAGCCAAACTCTTCATTGGAGGTCTCTCGGTCCCAACCGAAGCACTTCTCGGTGTAAGCATAAAGATGATCTCAGCTTAACTGCTTCACATAGTCAAACTTAACCGCCGTACCATGGTCGGTCAGACCTAGAATCTGCACCACATCATCGGATGTGATGGTCATCTCTCCCCACGGCATGTGGAAAGTATCGGTCTCAGGATAATACCTCTCCATGAATGCCGATATCGACACCCGGTCGTGATGTAACATGGAGTTTTTGGCGGCCGTAGATAGCCCCGAGTTCAGTATAATTTCCTGGAACCGAAGACACTCACCATCCAACGACCAATCTAGCATCTTTGTTGGTGCGGCCGTAGGTTTCAGTAGACGGACCGCATTAGAATGGTCCTAATATACACGACAAATTAAAAAACAATTAGAATAACACTTAACACTTCTACGAATAAAAAGACACTATGTTAAGGATGGTGTTTCATAATTGTTACCTCGGTAGAGTAGATTTCTTTGGCCCAAGAATCCTTGTACCCAAACAATAGACTCCTCCATTTCTTGGGAGCCCATGGATTTGACCTTGTCGTAGACCCTTAATCTTCAAAGAGCCGGGGACCTTGTGTCCTCCTTTCTTCCTGGATTGTTTCTTTGTACCAGTTTCTTCTTCTTCTTGGGTAGCACTTGGTCCACCTCCTTCGAAGTGTTGAGCTTGTGGAGCACTTGGTCCCCCTTCTTCGTATTGGCTAGCGCTCCTTTGTCTTGTAGCACTAGCGGTAACCTTCTTCCCCCCTTCACGACGAGGCCCCGATAGAATTGTATCGTGGGCTTGCTTTGATCGCCTTTCCCTTCTTTGATACAAGATAAAGAACAATTATTTCAGTACATAAAACGGTAGAAAAAGTAAATTGAGCTCAACATGTTATTAACAATCGGTAGTCACAAAAACAACTTAACTACCGAATGTGTATAATCGGTAGTATAAAAAAATAACTTAATTACCGGTTGTGCACAATCGGTAGATCGGGCTCTACATTATCTACCGATTGTGCATAAAAAAAAGGAACACAAATGTCTATGGACACACGTACAATCGGTAGTTACATAAAAAAATTAACTACCGGTTATGTGTAAATTTGGCAACAGGAATATAATCGGTAGTTTAGGTGTAAAAATAACTACCGATTGTGATCGATGTTTTTGAGGTTCACTAACTAGCACAATCGGAAGTTTAACCCTAAACCAAACTACCGATTATCACTACATTTGGCAACAGGAATATAATCGGTAGTTTAGATGTAAAAATAACTACCGATTGTGATCGATGTTTTTGAGTTCACTAACTAGCACAATCGAAAGTTTAACCCTATAGGTAACTATCGATTATCACTAAATTTCGATACAGTAGAACAATCGGTAGTTTCTAACCTAAACATAAATACCGATTGTGCATGATGTTCATGAGCAGTGAAGAACACTAACACAATAGGTAGTTTAATACAACCACAAAACTACCGATTGTGCAATCAAACCTAAAACCTTAATATTCTAGCTAGTATTCATGTGATTTAATCAACATAAACACAAAATATAGTAAATCCCTTACCTTATTGGAGCCATCAAGTGCTCGAGAGGCTGATTGTCGGAATCCGTCTCCGTTTCTAGTTTATCCTCATCGCGTTCATCACGTTCTTCGTATTGTTCTTGAACTATCTCTCGATCTCTTAGTCTTTGGGCAAAAGGTGGACACTCTGTATTGGAGGTTGACGATTTATTTGCTTTTGTCGAACCATCTTTAGATTGTAGTAACGACGATTAATTGGTTTACGATTATACGATGAATTGGTTTACGATTAATCGGTTGAAGATGAAAATAAAATGGTGGAATCGGTAGTTTGAAATTGGAGAGGAGAAGAAGAGAAACTTGTTTGGAAAATCGGTACTGAATTGTGAAAGTGTAAAATAGGTATAGGTTTTATTAGTGAAAGGTTTTTTGGTAATTATTTGATTAGTGAAAGGTTTTATGGTAATTTTACATACCCCTAGGTTACCCCTTAGCCACACCCATTGGATTGGTTTAAAAAAGTAGCCCCTAATTAGTTTTGGGAGACCCTCAAATTCGCCAGGTTTTTTTTACGGTGGAGTTTTTTTTCTGGGGGTTCTGTGATGGAGGGTATGTTCTCTGGTTGGTGGGCGGCTGTAGAGAAGGGTTTGTGGCTGTGAACTGGAGGAGCAATACTGGTTCTGACAGATAATACATCGTTATTCATTTTCGATTTAATTTTTTCCTCTATATTTTTTTAAATTATATTTAATAGATTTTGAGAAATACATTACCATATCTTGATAATTTTTATAACTAGGATTTTATGTTGAAAATAATATTTTAAAAATCGGACCGGATATCAAACTAGTAAATTTACTAAGCCAGGATCAGATGGTTCAACTAGTGGTTCAATCGGTGGGTCACCGGATCAAATATATAACAATTTTAAAATAGTTTATCCAATACTGTGTTATAGCCTTATAGAAGTCGATCGGACAAAATTACAATTTGTATTTTCTAAACGTGTGGTGTACTGGTCAGTAATTTTACAAAGTCCAATTATCTCTGTCATTCTCCCTCCCGCCCACCACCAGCCACCACTACATAAAAATCATGATCGCGACTTTCTTTATTTCCATCTTCATATTTCCTTTCTGGTATACAAGGTTAAGCTTTATTACATGCACTCGTTTTTTTATTTCAAGAATCTTTTTTTTTCCAAATTGACGAATGATTGAATGAGGGATGAATAATCAGATCTGATGCATAACGGATTTGATTCTTTAAAGTACAATTAATCTTTCGATTGCTATCAAACATCTCAAGAGAAAAATAAATCATAATAAAAATCTAGAAATAATAAAGAGTTTAGATCCTCGGATAGAAGATTTGCTTTCACTGTAAAAAAGATGTAAAAGGAAACCAGGTGAACCGGCTAAAAACCCAACTGGGTCAGTTATTTCTAACAATTTATGTTCGATTCTCGAAACTTGTGAAGGTAATGATTTTAGAAAATAATGGACTTAATCTAATTAAATAAAAATCAGGAAAATAAACTAGAGATGATTTTTAGAAAATATGGAGAAAACCAGGAATCAAGATTCAGTTATTTCTAACAATTTATGTGATTAATCATGCAATTCTTTTAAATAAATTAAGCTCAAATATTGCCAAAATAGGTTTTTATGCAAACAAGCAGAGGTAAATCACAAGCATGGGACATCAGAGGTTGTCAACCCAGCATGACCCGTCAAACAAAAACACCACTACTGAATGAAAACCATTTTTCTATTTCGAAACTATGCAATTTTAACAAGTAAAGAATTGTAAATAATTAATTAAACATAGACTTACCACATAAAATTGAGAGAAAAACCTCCTCCATCATCCCAGTAAATAAACTTAGCTCATGGTGGAGAAAACTTGCTCAAAATACCCTTAATTGCTCAAAATATCGATTACAAGGTTGAATAATGGTGTAACAGCAGATTTGATACGCGGATATGCGTTACAGAAGATGGTTCCGCTGTTACAGAAAGTTCTAAGCAACAAAGGAAAAGAAAGAACAGGCAACAGAACAGTATGAATCAGCAACAGATGTAGACGTTGCTGAGTCATCTTCTCCGATGATGGTTGGATGAAGAACACACCGGCCGGTGCAGTAGCAGGTGATCGGCGGTGACGGAAGTTAGCCGGAATTCTTCGGAATTAATCTCTAGGGCTGCGCGATGATTTTTCTTCGCTTCTCTTGGTTTATATAGGGTCTACAAACCCTATAGAGAGTTCTAAACCTAATAGAACTCTCTCAAACAACTCACAAATTCCATTCCCTATCGAAACAGGATTCCGGCCAAGTTCATGATTTTCCGAGCTGATTTTCCGGGATTTTTGTGCTGTTTATCGATTGTTATAACTTGTATGGGATTCGTCTTGCAGTTGGATCTGAAAACAACCACAAAAAGTCCATGAATTCACGTCCAATTCCTTTTCCTGTTTGAAACAGGAAAACCCGATGAGTTGGATCGGCGACTCGGCTGAGTTGACTCGCTGACTCGCTGGGGTGTCCCTTATCCATTCTTGGGGTGCCAATAACACTTGTTCTTGGGTTCCTTTATCACTTTTTGAGCCAATTTTTCCACAAATCTTTATTCTTCTAATGTACCTACAAAAGCATAAAAACACGTAATATTTGCAAAATCGAATACTAACTTAATAGAAACTAAGGTGCAATTTAGACACTAAAATGTGTCTATCAAATACCCCCAAACTTACTATTTTGCTAGTCCTCGAGCAAACTATTCTAAAAATAAAGTAAAAATCCTAACTCACTTTCGCAGGAATCGCGACTACATTTAGCATATGCAGCAAGCCGCTAAACCCCTAGGTGTCCCTAGTGGACGAGTTTTGTCTCGTGAGGGTTTACAAGAGGTATACCCACAAAACCTGAATCTAGATCTTAGCAACACGTGAACGATTAAGGATAGACACTAAACAAGCTAGTTAGTTGGTTACTCAAATATTCGGCTATAAGGACCATTACCCTTTATGGATCCAATCACTGTACACGAGTGTTAACTCAAGCATACTAAAATTCATATATAAGACAACAGAATTCTACTCAGACAATTATCTAACCACCTATCACATGAAAAGACTTAGAAGATGAACGTAGACTGTAGAAGATCGCAAATGTTGACCAAGGCGAACGATGTGTCCCATATCTGTCTGAAGGTCAGTACCAAGATGAAACCTAGTGTGTCGAGATACTCCCCATTTATTTTCAACGGTTACTACTAACTAAAATATTTACAAGTTCCCATGGATCCTGCGTTCCGCGCTTGCTTAGGCGACGGAGACAGGGAGAACTTTAAAATACCAAATACTATTTTTTCTCAATTTTTCTAACTTTTTTCGATTTCTTTTTTATTTTTATTTTTTTTGCTTTTTTCTTCTGACACCTAATACATGTGTGTTCCCATGGATCCTGCATTCCACGCTTGCTTAGGCGACGGAGACAGGGGGACCACACACATAACTCTAAAACACTAACGTATTATTCATGTGGGGCATGATCTCAACACACTAAATGTCATTCCAGCGCTAATTAACATGTCGATGCTAGGACCCACCAATACTCTCAGAGAAACACGAAATTACAAAAAATAAAACAGAACGTGATGTGGTGGTGACAACTATCATGTTATTTCTAACACCTGAACTCTGTCTCCTTTATGAATAGACCATCTAGCTGGGCACACCAATCCTTATAGAAAAATGGCTAAGTTTACATCTACCTAGAGTGGTTAGTGTCACCCTGAATTGTTCACATGCTTCTAAATTCCAAATCTTATTAATCCTAAAAAGTCTCCCAATACCCCCAAACTTAAAATAAACAGTGTCCTCAATGTTTCTAAACACTGCACGAAAAGGAATTAGGGAAAGATATTACCGTGTCGCATGAGCATAAGTTACCTCCTTAAATCATATAGTAATAATCGGAACAATTGTGGATCATCTGAATCAAATAGTGTTATCCACAATAGAAGGAAACAGCAGCAAGCTACGAAGATAAACAATCTGAACACACTTTGATCCCTATTTAGGTAAACCACATCGACCAGAGGATTGGTTTTTGGCAACTGAACTTCTTCCTGAACAGGAGGATCAGTGGATCTAGCTCGAAGATGATCTTGTACAATGGCAGACGTGCATATGTTAGGTCCCAAGCTAGTGACCTTCCTAAGAGTTAATGGTATAGCACATGGAGAATGATAGTCACCCCCAAACTTAGAGTTTTCAGTGTCTCTAGATAGACTAATAACAATTTCCCTCATTTCCGGATCGTCAGATTCTCGACATAGTCAATTGCTTCTTCTACATTACAATCTGGTGGTGCAGAACCTAACAAAGTGCTCACTTCATTAATAACACTATCATTATCGCCATCAATTCTATAGTTGTCTAGGCATTTGTCTAATGGATCTTCTAATGGGTCGAGCCTACGCTGCATCTCCCTAGAAGGTTTGGATTCCTCCTCTGAATGGATCTGGTGCATACAAACTGTTGGGCTAATTCCCTTAATATCTTCTATGGTCCATCCTAAAGCTTTCTTATTGTCCTGAAGCACGGTTACTAGCCTATTCTCTTGGTCATTATTCAAATCTAAAGCTACAACCACAGGTAAGGTCTCTGATGGGCCTAACTCATCAAACTCTAATCCAAAATGGGCTAGACATTTTTCTAGCGGGTCTTCTATCAAAGTGTTTTGTAATGACTCCTGAACTGGGGTCTCTATCATGTTGACGGTTTCTAAGGTGGGTCATCTAGCTCAGGTGGTTGATTACTAATGTTGAAGATATTCAGCTCAATAGTCATGTTAACAAAAGACAAGTTCATAACACCGTTACGACAATTAATGATTGCATTAGATATTGCTAAGAACGGGCGACCTAGTATAACCGGTATATGATTCTCTGGATCAGGCACAGGTCTGGTATGAAGCACAACAAAGTCCACTGGATAAATAAATTTATCCACTTCAACCAAAACATCCTCTATGACACCACGAGGAATTTTAAAGACCTATCAGCTAACTGCAAAGTCATTTGAGTCGGTTTCAAATCGCCTAGTCCTAGATGGAGGTACACATGGTACGGCAGTAAGTTCACACTGGCTCCTAAATCGAGTAAAGCTCTTTCTACCTGGTAGTTTCCTATTGTGCAAGCTATGGTTGGGGAACCTGGGTCTTTGTACTTAAGGGCCGTACTACTCTGTATAATTGAACTTACATGACTAGCTAGAAAAGCTTTCTTATGTACGCTAAGTTTTCGCTTTCGCGTACACATGTCCTTAAGAAACTTGGAATAAGCAGGAATCTGCCTAATTGCATCTAATAATGGAAGGTTGATCGTGACTTTCTTAAAAACTTCCATTATTTCATTAAAATTGGATTCCTTCCTAGTAGGTGCTAAAAACCTTGGGTATGGGGCTCTAGGCATGAAATCAGTTCTCTGAGGGGTTGCCTCAAGCTCGTCAGAGACTTTATCAGTCTCTTCAACTATTGGGTCAGGATGAACTACAGTTTGTTCACTAAGGGGCCTAGTTACCTTGTTATCCACTACCTTACCATTCTTGAGGGTCGTAATTGCATTCACGTGACTGGATGATTTCTCCCCAGTCGACATTTCATTGACTCCTCTAGGATTGGGTTCGGGTTGACTAGGGAACCTATCAGGTTCTCGCTCTCTCAGAGCCGCAGCAATGTCACTAACTGAGGTTTGTAAACTAGAAATAGCTCTTTCTAAGGTATGGAATCTCTTCTCATTCTTTTCGTCATTGCTGGGATGAGTTGGACCAGCCGAATTCTTATAACTGAAACCTGGAGGACCTTTAGCATTACTAAACTGACCTTGAGCCTGGCCTTTCGACCAGGAAAGGTTCGGGTGGTTTCTCCAGCCAGGGTTATAAGATTCCGAATATGGGTCGAACTTTCTTTGGTTATCAAATCTAGTGTTATTATAAAGAGCAAAAGCCTGCTCTTCGAATTGGTTGGGCTCTGAACTACTAGCTTGATTCATTTCGACCAGTTCTAGCATTCTAGATAAGGCTTTTATTTGGGCCTTTGAATCGAAAGATCCTTCTACCCTATTAACATTTCCTCTTCCTAGAAGAATTGTTCTTCTTGGCTCCTTAGTGCTCTCCCATTGCTGGGTCTTTTTGGCGAGGTCACTCAGAAATTTCATCGCCTCAGCAGGAGTATTACTGTCGAACCCTCCGGTTGACAAAGACTCGACCAAGGTTATAGATGCGTAGTCCAAACCCTCATAGAGGATCTGAACTAGCCTTAACTCCTCTATTTCGTGGTCTGGGCATTGGGACAATAAGTTATTGAACCTTTCTACATACACATACAGAGACTCTCCCTCTAGCTGGGAAAACGTGCATATTTTCTACCTAACAGACGAAATTTTGTTCCTAGGGAAGAACTTCTGAATAAAAGCTGAAGTAAGTTGGGCATAGGTTTCAATTGACCGAGGATCCAAGCTATACATCCATGACTTGGCTTTATCTCTTAGTGAAAAGGGAAATAATCTAAGTTTAATAGACTCGTCATTCAAGTCTCTAGTCCTGATTGTGCTACATATTTCCTCGAATTCCCTAACATGAAAATAGGGTTTTCGTTTTCTTTTCCTAAGAATAATGGAAGCATCTGTATGATTCCAGGTTTCAGTTCGTAGCTCGCTTCAGTAGCGGCTAACTTAATGCAAGATGGACGTGAGGTCCGGTCGGATTCAACAAATCCTTCAGAGATGTCATTGTTGACACAGTCTCGGGAGTGACTAGTTCACTCTCAGTTGGCTTCTCAAGGTTAAGGTGAACTACAAGTCTTCCACTAATTAACCTACCTTGAGGGTCTCTATCCCAAGTTCGCCTTAAGGGCGTTCTTGGCATACAAAAAAAATTAAATCCTAACAAGCAATTAATCAAACACAATCGTGCCCTGACTCAACCAAATCAAACCTAAATCTAGCAAACAAAAAGCATGATGGTTCCACTTAGATTGTTTCTAGACCAGCTTCTATTCTTTCAAAAAGCAACTGGTTACAATTCTAGCAAACCTCTTAGAACGATCTGAATTAGATTAAGTCGAAGAGAAACAGGATAAGCTCTAAGGAGCTTTGATAACCCTGTCTCTTTTGCACTTTTCCCTGGGTTACAAGGCGGCTTTAATCAACTTAAAATAATCTTCCTGAACTTCGAGTTAGGCTAATAAAGTAACCCGTACAGTCCTTTTGAACGATTTTCCAATAAGCTCGATACCCTATAGGTCTCTTTCTAGTCAAGATTTTAGGCTTAGGTTCGCGTAGGTTTCGTTTTCCTAAGGCGGGCAAGAAGGAGACCGTGATGAAATCCGAAACCTTATCTTTGTTTGGCCAGGCCTTGCCCTTTACTATGCAAAAATTAAGTTTCGTATTCAGTCCTCAACATATATTCATACAAAGGCGTCCAGAAAACCCACTGACAGGAGATTCGTGGGTTGGTCGAAATTTACCTCCCGTACCAGACGGGCGATGAACCGTTGAAGTCGACTCGGGCCACTAATATCCTTTTCAATAGTGTGCGAACCCGAGGGGCCGAGACAATATCGTAATTGTCGTCCTTCCCTGCACACAGTTTGATATTTAAAACTACCCTTCCGTAGGGTTTAAAAATAAATAAAGTGTCCAAAAGAAAGTCCAAAAAGTGTCCGAAAATAAAACAAAAATTACAGAAATAATAAAAAACCCTAATACAATTTTCTAAACTAATTAAAATAAACTAAAAATCTAATTAAGAAAAAATAAAATCTTCGATCTTCTTTTTCGTTCTTTAAGCTTTTCCCTTTAACTCCAAGTCTTTAGCTTTAATTCCAAAACTTTGGCTTACTTCCCTTTTCGATCAAAAATTCAACCTGTAGCAAAAAGAGAAATACCAAAAGAAAACGTAAAATAGAACTAAGTAAAATAATAAAACTAAAAAAAAAAAAAAAGAACCTAAAAATAAATCTAAAACACCCTAAACCTAAAAACAAGTCCGCGTCGGCGGCGCCAAAAATTGATGTAGTTTTAAAAGTGGTAAATAAAGTGTTCGATTCTCGAACTTGTGAAGGTAATGATTTTAGAAAATAATGGACTTAATATAATTAAATAAAAATCAGGAAAATAAACTAGAGATGATTTTTAGAAAATATGGAGAAAACCAGGAATCAAGATTCAGTTATTTCTAACTTTATGTGATTAATCATGCAATTCTTTTAAATAAATTAAGCTCAAATATTGCCAAAATAGGTTTTTATGCAAACAAGCAGAGGTAAATCACAAGCATGGGACATCAGAGGTTGTCAACCCAGCATGACCCATCAAACAAAAACACCACTACTGAATGAAAACCATTTTTCTATTTCGAAACTATGCAATTTTAACAAGTAAAGAATTGTAAATAATTAATTAAAAATAGACTTACCACATAAAATTGAGAGAAAAACCTCCTCCATCATCCCAGTAAATAAACTTAGCTCATGGTGGAGAAAACTTGCTCAAAATACCCTTAATTGCTCAAAATATCGATTACAAGGTTGAATAATGGTGTAACAGCAGATTTGATACGCGTATATGCGTTACAGAAGATGGTTCCGCTGTTACAGAAAGTTCTAAGCAACAAAGGAAAAGAAAGAACAGGCAACAGAACAGTTTGAATCAGCAACAGATGTAGATGTTGCTGAGTCGTCTTCTCCGATGATGGCTGGATGAAGAACACGCCGGCCGGTGCAGTAGCAGGTGATCGGCGGTGACGGAAGTTGGCCGGAATTCTTCGGAATTAATCTCTAGGTCTGCGCGATGATTTTTCTTCGCTTCTCTTGGTTTATATAGGGTCTACAAACCCTAGAGAGAGTTCTAAACCTAATAGAACTCTCTCAAACAACTCACAAATTCCATTCCCAATCGAAACAGGATTCCGGCCAAGTTCATGATTTTCCGAGCTGATTTTCTGGGATTTTTTTGCTGTTTCTCGATTGTTATAACTTGTATGGGATTCGTCTTGCAATTGGGTCTGAAAACAACCACAAAAAGTCCATGAATTCACGTCCAATTCCTTTTCCTGTTTGAAACAGGAAAACCCGATGATTTGGATCGGCGACTCGGCTGAGTTGACTCGCTGACTCGCTGGGTTGACTCGTTGGGGTGTCCCTTATCCATTCTTGGGGTGCCAATAACACTTGTCCTTGGGTGCCTTTATCACTTTTTGAGCCAATTTTTCCACAAATCTTTATTCTTCCAATGTACCTACAAAAGCATAAAAACACGTAATATTTGCAAAATCGAATACTAACTTAATAGAAACTAAGGTGCAATTTAGACACTAAAATGTGTCTATCAGATACCACTTAAGAAGGATTCCTATTATCAGGGTTTAAGAAGGGATTTCTGGGGCTCACTAGATGATAAAAGCGATATCAACTATGGATATGGGTCTTAATCTATATGAAAAATAAAAAATATCTTGATCTTATAAATAAACATAAATTTAATTATCCATAAAAAAAACAACATAAATCTATTATTCTTTTACTTCTGTTCTTCTGCATAAACCATGAAGAAGATGATGATCATAATTTCATCGTGATGAAAATGATGATTATAAAAAAAAAACTAAATCTATTGTTTTTCTGTTGGAAAAAATGATTTTATGTGTTTTGTTTGTGGTTTTGGATTAATTGGAACTTAGGACCAAGGAGTCACTAAGGACACTAGCTGATTTTCACTATTTGTGAATGAAACCTTTAGTCCCACATAGGAAAAACTAAAGATGTTGCTTCTTCATATTACTTAGAAAATTACATTTAAGGGTGGCCCCTTGGGGTCAACACATTTTTGTGTGAGGGAGAGGACTTAGGCTATGAGCTAATTTGTGCAACCACACATTTCACACACGCGCGGTCCGGGCTCGGGTCAACCAAGACTTATCTTTTCGGATAAAATTCGTTTGAGATATTTTCTAAATAAATTTGAATTTCAAAAAGTGAATCTTGTCTTAATGGGGAGCGTCTGACCCAGTGGAAATTTTCTTTACAACATAATGTCGATATTTTTCTTTCTGTTTTCTTGTTACATCACTATGTCGACATTTACTCTTATTGCAGAATTGATTGCTGGCTGATTTCTCTCCTCTTCTCGCCTATAAAAAGAACTTAAAATTTTTATTTCAACTCATCCCAGAGCAGGCTACTATCCGTAGATCTTTTCCCCTCTTCTTACTTTGCTATGCGCTTTGCTTGTTTATTTCCTTCCTTCTTCTATTATTGTTGAGTTCTTTGAGTAGGTGATTCGTATTGTGCATATAAAAATCATAAAAAGCAGTTCTATCCTTGACACATCTCCGCTGTGGGGGTGTAGCATCTCTCATTCTTCAGGAGTACCCGCGGACTATTGTGTTAAGGACAATTTGCTGAGCAGGTGGCTCTGTCCTTTGTGTGCAAATCAGTGTTTCAATCCAGAGATTTTATTTTAACGTTAACATCTTTTGTTTCACTATTTTTATTGTTGCAGATACAACAATCTTAGAACAATATCACTTCTTCTATAACAATGGGTAAAAATGATGTTGATATACCATAAAAATTCAGTGGGAAGGATTTCAAAAGATGACAATCAAAGATGTTGTTTTTTCTGAGTTTTCATATGTTAGATGAACTTGTTCTGGAATCTTTTGATAAGGGTTTGAATGATGCTGGAAATGAAAGGGATTTAGAAAGTTGGGTTAGGCAGAATTATATGGCTAAAAACCATATTCTGAATTGTTTAGAGGATGCACTGTATGACTTTTATAATGCAAAAGAGAACTTTTCTGCTTTTGATTTATGGCTTCTTTAGAGGCAAAATACCAAGCTGAAACTGATGGAAGTAAGAAATTCTTGGTAGCTAGGTTCTTGGAATATAAAATATAGAATGACAAACTGTGGTTGATCAATTCCTTGAACTTCAGCGTACTATCAATGAAATTCTTGTTGAAGGCATGGTGATAGATGAAACTTTTTAAGTGTCTGCTGTTATTGAGAAATTATCGTCTTCCTGGTCCGAATACAAACGTAGATTGAGACATAAAAATGGTGAGGTCAGTATGGTTGATTCAGGTAAGATTCAAGTGGAAGAGTTATTGTGCTCCAAAGACAAGAACATATCTTATGCAAGGGAGATGTCCAACAAAGCTCATGTAATTGAACATAAGTCTTCCAATACTGAAAAGGGTAAGAGCAGCAAACGCAACCCTAAGCCTAGTCCTCACAAGAAAGGTATATTTTAGAAACCCAAATCTGGCATTGGTAAAATTAAAGGTGCTTTTTATGTTTGTGGAAATCCTAGCCATATGGAAATTCACTGTAGAAAGCGTAAGGACTTTAATAATAAGAAGAAAAAAATGCTAATTTGGTTAAAAACAACAAGAATGAGTTTTCTAGTACGGTGTCTGAAGTTAATTTGGTAACCAATGTGAAAGACTGGTGGGTAGACTCTGGTGCTACCAAGCATGTCTGTGTAAATAGAGATGTTCACCTCCTATCAAAAGGTAAGGGAAGGGGAGAAACTCTAAATGGATAACTCATCTCCACCACAGGTTGCAGGAAAAGGCAAAGTTGGCTAAAGCTCACTTCTGGCAAGACACTCACATTAAATGAAATTCTTCATGTTCCGGATATCTGCAAAATCTTGTTTCTTGTGGTATTTTAGATGATAAGGGTTTTAAAATTGTAATTGAATCTGGAAAAGTTGTTGTCACTAAGGGTAAGGATTATGTGGGTAAGGGTTATAAGATCGAGGGTCTCTATAAACTTAATGTAACCTTTGATGAAATGAATAAAATCGATTCTTCTGCTTATGTTTGTGTGTGATTAAATGTTTGACATGATAGACTTGGACATGTAAACTATAAGTCAATGCGTAAACTGGCTAGCATAGGCTGCATACCCAATTTAGTTTGGATAATCAACATAAATGCGAAGTATGTGTAGAATCAAAATATGATAAAAAAACCTTTTAAAAAGTACGAGGTACTGTCACATATATTTGCTTAAAAGTAAGGATGATGCCTTAGAATCCTTTAAGATGTATAAACTAGAAGTTGAAAACCAAATGAGTGCTACCATTAAAACTGTTAGGTCTGACCTTGGTGGTGAGTATGTAATTCCTACAAGAGATTTTTGCATAGAACACATCATTATACACGAAGTAACCCCTCTTTATTCACCACAATCTAATGGTGTGGCTGAACGGAAGAACCGAACCCATAAGGAGATGATGAATGTGATATTAATTAGTTCAGGATTACCTGCAAACTTGTGGGGGTAGGTCGTCCTCTCAGTTTGCTATGTCTTGAAAAGAGTACCCTTTAAAGGATCAGACACAACTCCATATGAGTTATGGAAAGGTAGATAACCTTTTTATGCATAACTTAAAGTGTGGGGGTGTTTGGCTAAGGTTTCTATTCCCCCCCCTAAGAGAACCAAGATAGGACCCAAAACTGTTGACTGTGTCTTCATAGGATATCATCAGCATACTACTGCATATATATTTATGGTTTTAAATTTTGAAATTTCTAAAATTGGTGTGAATACTATTATGAAATCTAGGGATATCGTGTTCTTTGAAAATGTTTTTCCATTGAAATATGATTCTCGCATGATATGTGTTGATCCCCTAGATATCCCTTAGACCAATCAAACATTACCTTTAGAGGAAGATGAAGTTGAATTTGAGCCTAAAATAGGTAAAAGGCTTAGAACTGAAAAATCTTTTGGGCCAGACTTCATAACATGCTTAGCTGAGACTGATCCACTGACTTATGGAGAAGCCATAACTTCTTTTGAAGTTCTATGGTGGAAAGAATATGTCATTCGTGAAATGGATTCCATTATACAGAATGGTACGTGGGAGATTGTAGATTTACCTCTAGGGTGTAAACCCATACGTTGTAAATGGATCTTCAAAAGGAAACTTAAGGTAGATGGAACTGTGGAAAAATACAAAGCTAGATTAGTATCTAAAGGCTATAAACAGAAATAAGGTGAAGATTTCTTTGATACTTATTTACCTGTTACGAGAATTACTTCCATTAGGATGTTAATTGTTATTGCTGTCATTCATAACTTAGATATAAATCAAATAGATGTAAAGAAAACTTTTCTAAATGGTGAATTAGATTAAGAAATTTACATGGACCAATCTGAGGGATTTGTAGTGAAAGGTTGTGAAAACAAAGTTTGTAAACTGAAAAAATCTTTGTATGGTTTGAAACAAGTACCAAAACAGTGGCATGAAAAATTTGATCATATAATGATTTCTAGTGGTTTTAAAATCAATGAATCTGACAAGTGTGTTTATACTAAACTTGTGAATGATGCATGTGTGATTGTATGCTTGTATGTTGATGATATGATTATACTTGGTACATGGATGTAATTAATTCTACAAAGAACATGCTAAATGAGAACTTTGACATGAAAGACTTATTCCCCGCTGATGTGATCTTTAAGGATGAAGATTAGAAGAAATTATAATGGATATAGTCTTAGTCAATCTCATTATGTTGAATTTGTGCTTAAAAAATATAATCAGTTTGATTGTAAACCTGCTTGTACTCCATGTGATCCTTGTTGTAGACTCAAAAAGAATAAGGGTAATGGATTTTCACAACTTGAATACTGACGTGTTATAGGAAGCCTGATGTATTTGATGAATTATACGAGACCATACATTGCTTATGTTGTGAGTAGGTTGAGTAGGTATACCTGTAATCCGGGGCAGGAGTATTGGGATGCACTGATTAGAGTGCTGAGGTACTTGAAGTACACTTTGAACTTTTGTTTGAATTATGAGATATACTCTGCACTCCTTGAAGGATTTTATGATGCAAACTGGATATCAGACTCAGAGGAGTCTAAGTCTACGAGTGGATATGTTTTTACTTTAGCAGGTGGGTCTGTATCTTGAAAGAGTTCCAAAAAGACATGTATAGCTCGATCCACTATGGAATCGGAATTTATTGCATTAGATAAAGCAGGACAGGAAGCCGCTTGGATAAAAATGTTTTTCAGAAGAATTCCTCTCTGGCATAGGCCTGTGCCAGCTATATTCATACATTGTGATAGTCAAGCTGCAATAGCTAATGCTAAAAACAACATCCATAATGGGAAGTCTATACATATTCGTAGAAGACATAATTTCCTGAAACAACTAATCTCAACTGGCGTTATTTTTGTTGACTTTGTGAGGTCTAAGGAGAATATCGCGAACCCTTTGATGAAAGTTTTGTCCAAGGAGATAGTTAGTAATGCATCGAGGGGGGATGGGGCTTAAGCTCATTAAATAAACTTTCCATGAAGGATACCCAACCTTGGTGACTGGAGATCCCAATATCAAGGTTTTGAATGAGACAACTAACTTGTGTGGGTTAAAGGAAACACTACCAGAGAATTTCATTCTCTGTCCCTTCCCTATGGTGTAGATTGATAGTGTGACTGCATGTGAAGGATGACTTTTTATTAAGTCTTAATGAGTTTTATAGTTTCAATTTAAGGTTGAAGTGGGGTGTAGCATTAAACACTCTTGATGGAACTCACCTATCTGAATGTGGAAGTGGGACGCTTCCTATGAGAATTGAGCTGATTCTCTAGAGCACTCTGAGAAACGAGATACGTCCGGGGCCAATATGGATACAACGGCACGAACTTGACAGCACGTAGAGTGATATCACGCGTGGATGTTATTGATGAACTACACCAAACGATGGCAGTTCAAGACATCGCGTTCACTTTCCATCAAGTTTTTCCTGTAATTTCTCACTAAGCAAAGGTTCAAGACCTTATGGACACCTATTGCCTATAGTGATATTTCTTGCTTTCTGATTTCTGATTTTTATCGGTTTTTCATTCATGTGGGGGATTGTTGGAGAAAATGATTTCATGTGTTTTGTTTGTGGTCTTGGATTAATTGGAACTTAGGACCAAGGGGTCACTAGGACACTAGATCATTTTTATTATTTGTGAATGAAACCTTTAGTCCACATATGAGAAACTAACGATGTTGCCTCTTCATATTACTTAGAAAATTGCATCTAAGGGTGGACACTTAGGGTCAACACAGTTTTGTGTGAGGAAGAGGACTTAGGCTATGGGATAATTGGTGCAACCACACATTTCACACACCCGCGGTGCTTTGCACTGAAGCACACAAGCCGTCGCCATTCGTCCGGTCGGTCGATCGGGTGGGCCGGGCTCTGGTTCGGGTGTGGGTGCGAGTGTGAGTCAACCAAGACTTATCTTTTTTGACAAAATTCTTTTGAAATATTTTCTAAATAAATTTGAATTTCAAAAAATAAAATCTTGTCTTAATGGGGGCGTCTGACCCGGTGGAAGTTTTCTTTACAACATAATGTCGATATTTTTCTTCCCGTTTTCTTTTTACATCACTATGTCGACATTCACTCTTATTGCAGAATTGATTGCTGGATGATTTCTCTCCTTTTCTCTCCTATAAAAAGAACTTGAATTTTTCATTTCAACTCATCTCAGAGCAGGCTACTATCCCTAGCTCTTTTCTCCTATTCTTGATTTTCTATGCACTTTGCTTGTTTATTTCCTTCCTTCTTCTATTGCTGTTGAGTTCTTTGAGTGAGTGATTTGTATTGTGCTTATACAAATCATAACAAGCAGTTCTATCCTGGATACATCTCCGCTGTGGGGGTATATCATCTCTCATTCTTGAGGAGTACCACCGGACTATTGTGTTAAGGACAATTTGTTGAGCAGATGGCTCTGTCCTTTGTGTGCAAATCAGTGTTTCAATTCAGAGATTTTATTTTAACGTTAACATCATCTGTTTCAGTATTTTTATTGTTGCAGATACAATATTTTCTTCCTTCTTCTTCTTCTCCATCGAATCGTTCCTTTTCCTTTTTTTTCTCCTTCAACAACGATTAATCGTCGATTTTTACTATTTATTACTGCTTTTGATTGGTTAAAAGGTATGATTCGATTAAGTTAGGGTAAAAAAAAACAGCTTTAGAAACTATTTATGGCTAGGAGTTCTTAATTTTCCAACCGAAAATCATATATTATGGTTGGGAAAATACGAATTCCTAGCCGTAAAAAAGGTACACGGTTGGGAAAATAGGAATTCCCAGTTGTAAGTAGGTGTTTAGGGTTAGGATTTCATAGCCGTAAGTAGTTTCGATAATCAGAAAAAAAAAAAAAAACGAGGTTGGGTTATGGCTAGGTTTTCCCAGCCGTAACAAGTACTTTTGGCTGGGTTTTTTTTTATTTCCCAGCTGTAAAAAAGGTATACGGTGCGAAAATAAGAATACCCAGCCGTAAGTTAAGGTTATAAAATCAGTTTCTGAAACTGTTTACGGCTGAGAGTTCTTATTTTCTAAACCGAAAATCATATATTAGGATTGGAAAAATATGAATTCCTAGCCATAAAAAAGTTATACGGTTTGGAAAATATGAATTCTCAATCGTAAGTAGGTGCTTAAGATTAGGATTTTCTAGCCGTAAGTAGTTTTGATAATTATAAAAAAACAAAGGTTGGGTTACGGCTAGGTTTTTCTATAAGTATTTTGACTAGAAGTTCATTACGAGTTCATTCTACAAAATAAAGTATAAGAATGAATTATCATTACGAATTCATTCTATAAAATAAACTGCTAAGATAAACTATTATAAAGAGTTCACTCAACAAAATAAATTACAATTGCGAGTTCATCATTCGTCAATTTAAATTAGATAATGAGATACAAAGATATAACATTTTTAACTTTTTTGTCCCGATAGTGATGATGGGGTAAATTAAATAAATATCACGGTAGCTTGAAGAAGAATTAGTATCTCCGCTCCTAATAATATTCCTATTAGGGATCATGGAAAAAATGGGCAGAGGGCGACAGAGCACCTAATTTTCTAGATCGTAAAATATAGTCCTCACTTATATTTATTCTAGAACTTAAAAGTATATGTTTACCGAATGTTATGTTTGTAATAATGTTTACGAATGTTAAGTTTTCGTCTTTATCGATCAAAAAAAATAAATCTTCTACTGAATTTTTATTGTTATTTCGATTTTTTATACGAACATATAATTTGAAATATGACAATCGAACAGAACTTATGCCAAACAATGTCAGTCGCTCAAAAACTCATATTAGTAGAAAGAGCCACACCCGTTTGCATACCGTAGGTTCAATCAAAACTCATGCTAGTACAATAACACATGCCGCACTCGTTTGCATATTCACAATTTATACCTGTCAAACTCATCCCGCTGTCCGAAGATTCTCATTTGTAAATGCCTCCTATATATCTTCACGTTTCAATCGAGTTGTGTACCAATAAATAGTCAAAGCTCTCTCCTTTTCTCCCTCACTTCCATGTTTCTGTCTTCCTTGCTCTGTTAGTGTGTTTCTCTCTGTATCTCTAAGCTTCAGTCTCCATTATGAGACAACAACACTTTCAGTATCCATTAGCGGGTTCTCTTAATATCCAGAGAATGAATTGGTGTAAATCTCTTTGTGTTTCCATTGCTACCATAACATTAATTTTCAGTAAGTTGCTCTTAATTTTATTCTCATGTTATTTGTCAATCTCTTTTCTTTTGTGACACTATGATTTTCTCTCTATCTTCTCTCTATTCTCCAACATCTCTGCAACCTTGCAATTATTAAGCCTGGTAAATTTGAGGGCCATCGAAAACTAATTAGGGGCTACTAATAAAACAAAACATCCTTTATCCATCTATTTTCTATAATAACTAATCTATCCTTGCTTAATTAGTGTTAATTTTGATTAATTAGTTGATTAATTTGGATATAGTTAGTGTTAGATGATGAATTTGAGTTTTAGTTTTAGTATAGAAATAGAGAGTGTGTTAGAGAAGAAGAAGAAGAAGAAGAAGAAGAAGAAGAATTTTTGGGAAATCAGATTTTAACTAAATTCAATCATAAACATGGATGGGTATGAGAAAGAAGGTGAGATTGAACATCAAGAACATAGTATTGAAGGTTCAAACGCGTTTAGAGACGACAATTTGGGTTATTTGTTGGATAATCCAAATTTTATTGTGGAAGAAAACCTAGAAATGAATCACATCAAAATGAAGATAATAATGCATCAAACAATCAGGTATTTGTGTTAAGAAGCTCAAAACCCAATTTGTATGCGTTTGTATGTGATCGGCAACAAAAAACATTCATTTTTGCATGCATTTAATGCCATGGCCGTACCATAATCGGTAGTTTATGGTACTTCATAAACTACCGATTATTCGTCTGTTCAAAAAAAATTGAACAGTCGGTAGTCTCTTGAAGATTACTACCTACCGATTAAACAAAATCTCCAAATTGATTTTTTTAAATTTATTTTTACATAATCGGTAGTTTAGGAGAACTTATTGACTATCAATTATGTTAGTGGCCCAAATTGATTTTTTTTGAATTTATATTTGCACAATCGGTAGTTTAGGAGAACTTATTATCTACAGATTATGTTAGTCGCCCCAAAACTGAATTTCACCAAACCTACAAAGATATTATTTTGCAAACTTCACAATCGGTAGTTAATGTCAAATAGTAACCTACCGATTGTATTATAATCGGTAGTTGTGTAACACAATAAACCACCGATTATATGTGTACATGACTTGAATTAATTTCTTGCTACAATCGGTAGTTTAGGAATACATTTTACCTACCGATTCTAGAGAATCGGTAGCACGAGAGTATTATTAACCACCGATTGTGAATAATCGGTGGCCAATGAACCTAATTAACTACGATTATCATTGTCTAACTCATTGCTATTTTACGTAGATTATTGAATGGGTTAATCCTGTTGCATACGAGGGTCCTGATACTTCCCTACACTATGCAAATAATTTGGTATGCTACATACCCACTCTTAAAATTGTTCTTAGAATGTATGTTACATGGTTAGGATTATGATATTTGTTTTGTTATATGCGCATTAAGACATTTGGAAGTAAGCCGGAGGCAAAGGAATGGCTTCTCAACAAGGCAAAAGAGAAGATGTGCGTTGTATAGTTCAGAACAATTGCGTGATATTTGATCGATTTAAAATGATTTGTGAGAGAGGTGGCGAGCGAAAGAGTCATATGGGAAAGAATTGTAAATACGTAAAGAAGACGGATAGGATATACCGAGGTAATTCAAAGAAGATTGGATGTCCATTTAAGATTATCTTCCATAAGCCCGAAGGTAAGAAAGGAAAAGTATGGAAAATGTTTAGAGTTGCTAATGGTCGTCACAACCACGAAGATCCGGAAAATCTTATTGGGCACGTAATGGTTGCCAAGTTAAAACCACAGAAAATAGAGAGGGTGAAGTCTATGAGGACCGTAAAGAATGCGAGTTCAATCCTATCTAAGATAAAGGAAGACGACCCCAACAACTTGTCCTCGTTGTCTACAATTTATTCGGCGCTAGCACATATCAAAAGAACAGAATGGGATGGTCGAATGGTTATGCAACAATCTGAGTGGTTAGCCGATAAACACGGTTACACGTTGAGAAAAGAAGAAAGGGATGGTAAGTTGATTCGTATTTTCTTGGCACATCCGAAGATGATCCAATTGGCTCAATGCTTTCATCAAATTTTGTTGATAGATGCTACTTATAAGACAAACAGGTACAACATACCGTTGTTGAACATCGCTTGCCACACTTTGGACAAATGCATATTTACTGTGGCTTGGGGTTTAATGGATGCTGAGAACGATGTTAGTTTCATTTGGATGTTGCAAACATTGAGGTTGATCTATAACGGCGAGAACTTTCCAAGGGTTATTGTAACGGATAACGATACATGCTTGATGATGCAATAAGGGTTGTGTTTCCGGAAGCCCAGAATATGCTTTGTACGTGGCACATTCAATGCAACATCAAAGTCAATTGCAGACATCATATCTAAGCTAAAAAAATGAAACATAGGTACCAAGAGGTCAATGGAAGAGGATGAACTTATTAGTAAACTAACCGTCGAATAACAAAAAGAAGAGAAAAGGTTGGCCGAAGAAAAGTGGGTCGATGATGGAATGAAGTGGTCTTCATTTCAAAAAGCATGAGATAAGATAGTTTGGTCGATGACGGAGGAAGTTTATGAATACAACTTGAAGAACTTTGAGGATGAATGGGCCAAGGACTACCCCAAAGCAGTTAAGTATTGCAAATCACAATGGTTGGGACCGCATAAGGATAAGTTTGTGTATGCATGGACATATGAATATCAACACTTCAAGAACGAGGAAACAAGCATTGCAGAGGGGTACCAAGGCCGATTAAAGAAGATACTAGTTGGAAGCCAAAATGGGGTCGTGTCGGTCCAAGAAGCAATCCGTGAGTTCACCGAACATGACCTCATTAAGATTAAAGGTTCAATGGAAAAAAACAAGCATAGATTCTCTTTGGTACATTTAAAACATAAAAATATTCTAAGGGGTATAGTTTATAAAGTTTCTTGGTGGGAAATAAATTTCATGATCAAAGAATTGGAGTTGTACAGATATCACGAGGATGAGACTACGGTTTGCAACTGCAAGAAGATGATAGGTATTGGACTCCCGTGTCGTCACATGCTTGGAAGGTACAAACAAGTGATTGACATTAATGATATTCATCCCTTTTGGAAGCAATTAAATTTCACTCCCGCAACCCCGGAGGTGGATGGAGTGTCTTTCGTGGAGACGGAAATATTTGCACGACTACACGAGCGTTACTCTACGTCAAATGGGGCACAAAAGAAAATATTGTTGCACTATTTAGATGAAGCCCTTCACCCCTGTGAAAAGGTTGTTCATGAACCAATAAAAGGAAAGCCGATTGCTATGCCGAATACCGAAAAGCCAAGGTCAATTCAAAGAAAAGAGTTGAAGGAATTGTTATCTAGTCGTCGTGACCTTTCTAGGCATGAACATACAGAAGCTGAGTATGAAGATTTGCCGGCTCCAGCGAAAAAGGGTCGTCCAAGGAAGGATCAATGTGGACCAAGCTCACGACAAGTCAAATCTAAGGTCTTTACGATTCCTTCCCAACAAATTTAAACCCAACATATACACGATGAGTATTTGGATCAACTCCCTCTACTCATTATACCATATGTTTTTTCCACCGGCGATGTAGATGGGGATGGCAATTGTGGTTTCCACGTTGCTTTGAAACAAATTGGAAACTTTAGTGAGGCAGCTACCGAGAATATCACCCAATGACAATATTTAAGAAATAAGATGGCCGCGCATTTATTAGAGGATAAAGATTTTTATATTGAAAGGATGAAAACAGGAGATACACATGGCGGAGAAGAAGGGTTCAAAGAGTTATATACTCGTGTAAAAGGAAAAAAGGGATTGAAGGTGGTCGGATCCAGGTATTGGATGATAATGCCAGTATGTGGATATCTTTTAGCGGATGTATTGAACTGCATGGTACATTTTTTCGGTCCTCCTTCATCAGGAGTTAGTGTCACATTTACACCCACAAGGACAGTGTATGATGATTCGGTCAAGGATAGACGAATCATTATGGATTTTGTTAATGGCAATCATTTTATCGGTTTAACTTTAAAAGATGATTGTCCATTACCTCCATTAGTCAGGTGGTCGGATTACTTCACAACTAACCATTGTAAGGAGTGGTTGAAGCAATACGAGTCCAACATGAAACGTTGGGATCGTTTTTTTTTTGAAGTTCAGTACAGAACGTAATTGATTTGAACTAGGATGGTGAATAGTTAATTTTGAACATATGAATGTATACAAAAAAATATTAATACAATGTTTTGTTCACAACGACTAATTCATTTTTTGGATGCATTTAATTCCATGAACGTATGATAATCGGTAAATAAAAGAGTAATATATCTACCGATTCCACCACATTCGGTAGTTTAAATTTTGTACAAACTATCGATTATGTAAGTTGCCTCAAATTGGAAATCGAAATTTTTGGAAAATTCTTGAACATTAACAATCAGTAGTTTAAATTTTGTACAAACTACCGATTATGCACAAGTTGCCTCAAATTGTAAATCGCAATTTTTTCCAAACTCATGAACACTCATAATCGGTAGTTTAAGTAATTATTAAACTACCGAATATCATAAGTAGACCCAAATTGGAAATCAAAATTTTAATAACAATTTCATCATTTTGTACAAGTTCAATCGGTAGTTTAAGAAATTATTATACTATCGATTATAGGTGTCGCCCCAAATTGGAAATCGAAATTTTTTCCAAAATTCCTGAACACTGATAATCGGAAGTTTAATAAAATCTTAAACTGCCAATTATCTGGAGTAGCCCCAAATTGGATATCGAATTTTTTAAAAAAAATTCATCATTTTGTACAGGCACAATCGGGAGTTTAATAAAATCTTAAACTACCGATTATCAGAGCCCCATATTGGAAATCAAATTTTTTTTAAAAAATTCATCATTTTGTACAGGCACAATCCGAAGTTTAAGAAAATCTTAAACTACCGATTATCAGAAGTAGCCCCAAATTGGAAATCGAAATTTTTTTAAAAATTTATAACTCTCCACTTTCACAATCGGTAGGATTAAAAATTTTATATCTACCGATTGTAGCCAGAATTGAACTAAACTTTAAATTTTTTTACATTATAATCGGTAATTTAATGATCAAATTAACTTACCGATTATATTATACTTGTTTTTTTTTGTCCAGGTCTTTTCTTGCTAAAATCGGTAGTTAGTGAATATAAATAACTACCGATTATGGATAATCGGTAGAAGGGGAAATAAATAACTACCTAGTGTATGTAATCGGTGGTTTAGAAACATAGTTATCTACTGAATATGTCGATTTTACGTAACATCTGAAGAAAAACTTGTTCACATAAAGCAAACTTACTACATATTGTTCATTAATCATGTTCAAAAAAACAAAAAACATCTGACTTAAAAGAAAGAAAACACATCATAGAAACACATCATTAATCATAGAAACTTACTTAACATCACTTACTAAATATTGCCAATATTCTTCAGATGACTTGTTCAAAATAACTAAAAACATATGAAAAGAACGACAGAAAACACAGCATAGAATTTCATTAAATTCTTCCACTCCTAGTTACTTTATTCTTCTTCTTCTTTTTCTTCTCCTTGGACCGGTTCGCAGATTTCTCTCCAAAATTGATAGCATAGTGTTCATTATCAATGTTATCAATGAGGTCAACAAGAGTACTCGTATATTGCACTCCCGTATTGATGCACTCGGGTATATGGTTCGACACAAATGCAATCTTTTTTTCCTGTTTTTAGGAAATAACAATCAAACGATTATTATCTAAAATTTTGACCTGTAATACTCAAATCTAAAAGGAAATAACATAACGTACCAGTTTTTCATAGCCCGAGGGTTTGTCCTTGATTATGCACCTATACTCAACAACTTCATCTTCCTCAGTTGTAACTTCAACATCGTTGAGGGGATTTTCAGGATTTTTCAATTCACAGTCAGGATCGTTCATCATTTGTGAATAATCCCGGTTATCCAGCATCAATTGACGTACTTCTTCACGAGTAATCTGTCCGTCGCGTGCAACATAATTGAGGGGAGAAATAACTTCATCTTCATCCATAAACCTTAATCAAAATTTGAAGAACATACTTGAATGAACAAACCAAAACATAGATTTTTAACTAACTACACACTAACATAATCGGTAGACAAAATTAAGCACAATCAACCGATTACACATAATCGGTAGGGCGTGTTCTCAATATACTTCCGATTCTATGCAATCGGTAGTATGGATACACAAAATATCTACCGATTATGATGTTTAACTAAAACATAATAAATAATCGGTAATTAAGTCTATTTTATATCTACCGATTATCGTAAATGAAAATCCAGAAACTAATTGCAAGTCTTAATCGGTAGATAAAACTAAAGTGGATCCACCGATTTTTCATGATGTTACGCAGGAATGATGAACTCGAGCCATAATCAATAGATAAAGTGTATCAATGTTCTACCGATTATGCACCGTTTATCTAAAATCTTAAAAGTTTGATGTAACTTACCTTTGCTGGAGGGTGTTATCGTCAGAATCAGATGACGAATCGACATGAATTTTTTTGGACTCTTCGATCACCATCTTTTCCTTTCCCTTATTTGATTGTGATGCAAAGCTTTTTGGATCCATTTTTGATGGAGAATGAGAAGAAATGGAGAAGGAAAGAGAGTAGAAGAATTGGTAGAAGAGAAGAAATGAATTTGAAAGATAATATTTTCAACTTTTACACTAAGTTCTGTGCAAAATATTTTCAAAAAGTTGATATAAATTTTTAACTTTTTCTGTGTACGATATTTTTCGTGTACAAAATTTAACATTGTATACAAGCACAATCGGTAGTTTAAGAAAATCTTAAACTACCGATTATAATAAGTCGTTCCAAATTGGAAATCGAAATTTGTATAAAAAATTTGAACTTTTTGTACAATCACAATCGATAGTTTAAGAAATTCTTAAACTACCGATTCTAATAAGTAGTCCCAAATTGGAAATCAATTTTTTTTAAAAAAAATCAACATTTTGTACAATCACAATCGGCAGTTTAAGAAAATCTTAAACTACCGATTATCATAAGTGGCCCCAAATTGGAAATCGAATTTTTTTAAAAAAATTCAACATTTTATACTATCACAATCGGTAGTTTAAGAAAATCTTAAACTACCGATTATGCTTGTACTACCCAACCCAACGGTTTTTTTTTTTAGAAAAACAAGTCGTTGGTAATAAAACACTACCCAACCCAACAGCTTTTTTTGGAAGAAAGTCCCTTGTTCGGTTTCAACCTATATGCTTAAGTGTTTAAGTGTAATCTAATGATTTATTGTATTTCATTTCCTTTAATGTTACGCAATGTATACCTTTTCGATTCAATGAAATGATTTTACGTTCAACTGTTTTACGAAAAAATTAACTAATCTAATCATATTGTTCACAAAGTATATTAAACTCACCCAATTGTTCATAGTCGGTAGTTAAAAAATCTACTTAAATACCGATTGTGCATAATCGGTAGCTCGGCCTCTACATAACTACCGATTGTGCATATGGACACACTACAATCGGTAGTCACATAAAAATACTAATTTCCGATTATGTTTAAATTTGGATTGGAATATAATCGGTAGTTTAGGTGTAAAAATAACTACCGATTGTGTTCGATGTTTTTGAGTATCACTAACTTGCTAAATCAAAAGTTTAACCCTATACGAAACTACCGATTACCACTAAATTTTTGTCCAGTAACACAATCGGTAGTGTATGACTAAACATAACTACCGATTGTGCATGAAGTTCATGGACAATGAAGAACAACACCGTAATCGGTAGTTAAAACAAACACGAAACTACCGATTATGACATCTTAGTTTTTAGGTTTAGGATTTTATACTTTTATTAGTAAAAGGTTTTATACTAAATTTTTAATAAAATATATTTTAGTATTTTTATATACCCTAAATTATCCTTTAGTTTCATCCATGGGATTAGATTAAAAAAATAGCTCCTAATTAATTTTGGATGACCCTCAAACTCGCAATGTTTTCTTAAACATGCCTTCTTCTAACTTGATTAAATTCTCTTAATGCTGGTCCACTCCTCTCCATATATTAACAATTTGGAGGGAATAAATTAATTATAGAAGAAAAAGATACTGATATCATTGGAGTCCGGAGATATTCCCTAATAAACAATTGAAACAATAATGCGTAGGTAAACTGAAATAACACTGCTAGCCAGAGCTAGCTAAACACCCGTGAGGCTTAAAGTGATAAACTTCTAGGTGGTATCATCTAATTCTTAAAAATCGGCAGCCTAATCATTTTCTACAAATAAATACTCACCAGCTAGCTTTTCAGCTTTTCCTTTGAAATTTGATCATTCATTGTCTTTGGACCACCTAGTTAGAGATATTTAATTAACACCGGAAAGGTAATTCATTAGAAATTTGATCATTCAAAAATGACCTTGAAAGAGAAGTGTTGAATGCATGTTTAAATGTAGAACTGGGAAAATTACATTGAAAGAGAAGTTAAATGCATATTTAAATGTAAAATTGGAAAACTGGGCGTCAACCAAATATCTAATAATGAAGTGTCATAATATTATTGACGTATAAAATTTTAAATATTTAGGTCATAAGTGTAAAAATGTTAAATAAACATTGTCTATATATTTTGGATATAAATTTGTAGAGAATTAGGTATCAGTAGAGAAGTTATTTCTTATGTTAATATATTTATTGCGATAGTAAGTATAAATTACCTATAAATTTGTATATGCTTCTAGTGAATCAACTCTATAATAACTTTCAGTGAATTAACGGTAGATGTTAGCAATGATCACAAGAGAAGTCACTGATAAAAAAATATTTTTAATGATGGTAGAATTGATTGCATTAATAGGTGCATGTAATGAGGAAGAATTGCTTAGTTCTTAACTTGTAATGATCTCACTTTGGAAGAAGTCATCTCAAGCGGTCTTGATTAGTTGTGAACCAGACTGTGATCTATAACGTATCCAACAAGACTTATAATAAAAAAAATCAAGAGATACAAGTTTTTAGACATTGAACGGTAAGACAATTACTCAAGAGAGGAGTAGCTACAGTTAACCATTTAAACAAAGAAAACTTGGCAGACTCATTTATGAAGAGTCTCCTAGAGGAAATGGTTTTCAATGAGGTATATAGAAATGAGACTAACACTTCTAAAAAAAAGGTTGACCCCATAAAAGAAACCCAATCATTCTGAATTACAGGCATTACTACTCTCGAAGCTGTCGTCTATAGAAACTTATCATCATCAACAAGTGGAAGAAACTTAAAAAATTTGACGAAAGTTGAAGATGTCAATGGTACAAGCAACAATACAAGGTGAGAAACTCTACATACAAGGTGAGAAATACAAGTACAATAAAAAAGCAAAATAAGTAAACTTTTTATGAACGTTGGGTACAAGAGCATACCAAAGTTGTGAAGAATCAAGTGTTAAAGTCTTTTTCTTACAACTTTCTCTTTTTATATCATATTTATTCATGTTTGCATTGTAATCTTAATTTTTTATAAAAAATATTATATTCATTCATATTCGTTCATAAAGGACGTAGAGAGGAAGAAGTCCAAAAAGAAGTTCAAAATTACAGTAAATTGAAGAGTACAGAGATTGAAAGAGTATGTTTTCATCAAATGGACGAGAAAGTGAAAAATTGAAGTACAAGGGGTGAAAGTTCATTGTCGAGAGTTGAAGTCAAAGACAAGTTGTTTCTATTTGACATTATAGAGGGGAATTTGTAGCTCGGATGAAAAGGTGGGTGAGCATTCCTATTCTGTATATGGTTGATTTTCTTTCTTAGATACTGTCAAAAATTTAAAATTAGCGTCATCTTTCCATGTGTAAGTATTCTCATCTTTAATCTATCTTGCACACATGAGCGACCCATTTATACCTTTTTACTAGTGACCGATCGGTGAGGCAGAAGTCTTGCTCTCGAGGTTGCATTCCTACTATAGTGTTGGTTTAACACATTACACTTTTTTTCTCGTCGATTAAGCCTATTTATTTTGCAGTTCTCTTGTCCTACTAACTTCTTATTGTTGGGTGAGGAAATTTTATGTCCTCATAGCTTTTTGGATACTTGTACTTTGGAGTATTTAAGAGTTGTAGTAGGTTTTATGGGTATATCTCTTGTAAACCTTCACGAAACTATAACTCGCCCGCTAGAGATAACTAGGGGTTTAAAGGCTTGTTGCACATGCTAAGTGTAACTACGATTCCTCTGAAAGTGAATTAGGATTTGATTTTTACTATTAGGGTTTGTACAATTTAGTTTGCTCGAGGACTAACAAAGTCTAAGTATAGAGGAATTTGATAGGTGTCCAGAACACCTTAATTAGTATTATTTGGTTATGTTTTTTTTACTATTTTTTTGTCTTGTGTGTATATTACGTTTGTTTTCTATCTTCTAGGTACTTTGGAGTCATATAGAATAAAAAAAGAAGAAATCGTCTAATTGGACAAAAGTGAAAATTATCATTTTACGTGCAAGTGCTATCGACATCCCAGACAAAGATAAAGGGCACTCCTTAAGAATTATTAAAGGCATAATGCTTTTCATTTAGGGAAACCATTCAATTTAATTAAAAGAATTTTCACAGCAGTCCATATCTAATTAACGGGTGCCTAAAACCTTTTCTTTTTTAACCAAACAACTTCTCACGCCATTTCCTCATCTTCTCTTCAGGACGTGACTCTATTCCCTTCAGCTAAGTTCCCCGATATACCCTGGTGCCAGCAGGGGAGCCGCCGACTTATATATAAATTGTCGTTTTAAGTCCATTTTACACCTAAGGCCCTAACACAGGTAGGCAATTTTTTTGGCACCCCTTTAGCTACAATCCTGGCTTCGCATCCGAGTGCTAGCCGCATCTGTGATAGTGATTCCGAAGAACTAGGACAAGGATTACAGGGGTTAGACAACAAGGAAGAGTTACTGGTGATTTCGAAGGTTTGTTACAAGAGCATAACAGGGAAGAGAAGATGGGTTTGATTGATGAGTTTACAGGGAAAGAATTTGGTTGTCTGCTGTGGAAACGTGAGTATGAAAGGAGAAGAGACGGTTAGGTTTTGGTCATGAAGAACAAGAATGAGCAGGAATTAGAAAAGGGGTTCTGTTGGTGATTCAAGTATTACCTTGAAGAACTGATAGGTCTGAGCTGGTAGTGAAGTAGCCTGAAATGTTGGTGGTGTTGAACGAGAAAGCATCAGGAAGAATCAGAGACCCTGCTGTCACTGAGTAGGGATTCGAGTTTTTAATGGGGTTCTGTTGGATTTGAATTGGAAATGGTGTTGATGCCGTGTGAAGTGAGAAAAGGAAAGTTTGAGAAGCTTTTGGTCTGTGATGGATGGAAGAAAGAATTCTTGTTTCTTGTCATTTCTATTGGTTGTCACTGCAGAAAAAGAGGTGAAGTGATGATAATTAGAAGATTGGTTTTGCGTTGTTGGTGGTTGCTATCGGCAGGGAATGATGAGGGAAGAATGAGCTATGTTGTTTGGTCGGAAATGAATGGTGTGTGCATATGTTAAATGGGTTTGATTTGAAATTGTGAATGAATTGCAGGGAATGAGAATGTGTATGATTGAAATAGGCAAACAAGTGATGTCGGAAACTTCACCGTAGACGCACCTCAAGTGTTAGATGAATTGCCTTAAAAAAGTGTCGTGAACTTGAAGTTTCCTATCATTTCAGCGGAAACTGACAGGCCTTATAATCATATTTTGGGATTAGCTAGTGAGTTATGGGCCGTGATTTTGGGCTAGATAACTCTAGGTTATGTCAATCTTGCCATGGATCTTGGGCTTAATCTAAATTTGAAAACCTAGCCTTTTGAGTTATTTTTAGAAGAATCTTGTTTGTTTTTGGGCATACAACATTTTTACTAGGCACATAAATCACTAAGGTTGTCTATGATGGTTTATAAGGGGTGTCTAAAGGGTGGATCAATTACTAAGATACCTTTTACTCTTTGGATTTACTAAATTACCCTATACTCCTAATTATCCTTAGTTATAATTAACCCTTAATAAATCAGTTACAAAATTAAATCTTAATCAAAACAAAACCAAAGTCATTACTTCTTCTATTATTCTTCTCCTCTTTTTCATTTCTTCTTCTTCCCTTTTCTATTTGAAGAAAAAAAAAACACCGATCTCAATTTTCATCACCGTCAAATCACAAAACCCATCTCTTTAATTTCCCACAAATCTCTTTTTTCTTTGCAATTCAGATTTAGGGTTTAAATCGAAAAAAAAAAGTTAGGGTTTTGAAATTTCATACTTAAGTTCGGCTGAAAAATTTGTATGGGTTCAATAGAAATATCAGCTGAATTTTTAAAGTTCTTCGTTCTGAAACTGTCGAAGAACAGTTCGACTGATAATTGAGTTTTGACATTTCAGCCGAACATCTCACTGTGGATCCAATGTTTACAAAAGTAGAAAGATTCGGCTGATCTTCGCGACTCTTGAAAATATCGGGTCCGAGCCAATTGTTTCTGCGCATCATATGCTAATGTTGGTTGTTCTTTCATAATAGCTTGCATATAAGCTCCAAAACCTGCTCTCCTAGGCCATATAAGGGTCAAGTATATACGACTAATCCCGTCAGAATTTCTTCAATTTCCGTTACCGTCTAACACAACAAAGATTAAGAATATACGATTCCAAAACTCCTCGGAGGTTTCATCCGGATATACGCCAGGTACTCTTCTATTGCGCCTATCTTCGTCATGACTCGTGTACACATGACATGTTCGAACTATGGCAATATCTTCTTCTGTGGTGTAGCGAACCATTTTTATATTTTGGATGAGGAAGATATGAGAATGAGGTTAAGGGCTAAAGAAATACGATTGGAAGAAATGAGAAATAGTCTGATGTGTAAATCAAAAAAAAACTTGAAAGTTTGGGGTAAAAGAGAAGTTCCTTTAATTTATAAGCATGAAAGACCCAATGACTCTATTTGCTGAAAAAGGAACTAGGCGTTGGTATTGTTTGGTTAATTGTATAAAACGAGTTTTAGCCGAACCCTAGTAATTACTAGGTACACTAAGGTTTTGCATCCAAGTTCGGCTAATTCGATAACCTAATTATCAGCAGAACATTACAATTTCTAGGGTTCGGCTGGCTTTACATCTGCAATTTCATCCGAAATTGTCACTTATCATAGTACAAATCCCAAATTTCAAAAAAAAAAAAGATCTGTTGGGGACTCTCTATATATAAAGTGGACACTACCTTACTCATTTTGCACCAACTCATCCTGTTTTAAGTTAATTTTATTCCACCAATTATTTCTACCTCTTATTTTTTGTAAATCTAGTTGCAAATGGAATCATTCACCATTGAGGATGATGTAATGCTTGTTAAATATTTAATTCCGGCTTACCATGAAAGTCCTAATGAAATTCGTTCGATTTTTTGGAAGAGAGTAAAGAATTTCATTTCGAAATAGATGTGAATTCTAAGAACCATAAATGGTTAGAATTAGTCGAAAGATTTAAAATGCTACAACATACTTTGCGAGAATACATTAGAATACTCTGTTGGGTAAAGCGATATCATCGCGCAACTTCTCCTGAAGAGAAAATGAGTATTTGAACACGTTTATCTTGTGAATGTAGTATTATTGGTTTAGCATACTAACTTGTCATTTCTTTCATTTTTAGAGTGCTAGAGTTCAATCTCTTTAGAGAATACGTCATGGTGGAAGAGCATTCGAGCACGAGCTATGCTATACTTATTTGAAGACATATGCCCCGAGATTCCTTATACAACTAGAAGCCGAATTGAGGTAAAGAGCTATCCGTGGAGATTAATAGTTTGAATGTTTTACCTACTAGATGCAAAGGTGTTTGAATTTAGTATGATGTAATGATATTTAACGGGATGTAATGTGGACAAGTTATGTAACGAGAACTTTTTTAAATGAACTTCACTATTATCTTACATACCATTTCCAAGTTCTGCTGAAAATAGGAATAGGAGTTTTAAGCCGAACCTAACAATTACAAGTCAAACTACGAAATGCTCCACATGGTTCGGCTGATTCGTAACACCCAATATAAGCCGAACCATTAACTATTTGCACATCTTTTTAAAAAATATAGCCATTATGAACATTACTCTATATATACCCAGCAAGGAATTCACCTCAAACAATCACATATTCACTCAAAAATGGCTCTCCCTAGTGCTAACTCTGCTCTAGATGAAGATTTAGCTCTTTGCAAAAACTGTATGTGTTTCAATCCAAAGAAGGGTGAAGAACGACGTCAAAATGGTCTAGTTAGTATTAGTTATTGTGCTAAAGTTCATGAAAACTTTTGCACTGAAACATGCAATCCTCATAACAGGGATTGTGCGGCCTTGTTTTGTAGATTTTAAACTATAAGAAAACATGTTGAGGAATTCATAGCTTTAATTCGGGTTGTCAATCGATATCGACTAAGGGGTGTAACCAATACGGAGGTTTTTTTACGATCTCGAGAGAAATGGAGAAGATGGAAAGGAAAGATTTTCGAATACAAAGCCCATTACGACATTTTTCGTAAGTTTATTATATTCCGTATGGGATGTTAAAGTTATTTGTTTCAACGATCATTCTAAGATGTAGTTCGACGTAATGATTTGCGGGTTAGTTACATAATACGTATCTAAGTATGAATGAAAATAAGAAGTTTCAGCCGAACATCATAAACTTGGTTTGGAACTAGTCGTTGTGAAAAGTTCGGCTGATGCAAAATTTCAAGAATAAGCCGAATATAAGTAAAGAAATTGAACTTGCTTATCAGAGTTAAGTTCAGATGAAATTAGAAATTTAATTTTCAGTCGAACCTGACAGAACCTGGATTCTTTCATAAGGTTGCCAGGTTCGGATGATTTGGAGATTCAAATAACAGCCGAACCTGACAATATTTTTCTTATTATCAGGTTCGGCTTAATATGTTCCCACATTTTTTCAGAACCATTATGGGACAAAAAAATAAAATAAACAACCACAAAATATTTCATTCATAGGGTGAGTTTTGAACGGTCTACCAAAACCAAAAAAGTCAAAATATTACATTTCATTTCATGGCTTATCCAATTTTACCATATCGTCACACCTGTCTTCCTCAGTATCGCAACTTTTGTCTTCCTCATCATCCGTCAATAGAGTAATATGTTGGCTTCCGAATGACATGTACATTGCATTCCAAAGTTCCGTTTCCATCACATATTGTGCACACCAAACCAAACAGTAATTATCTTTGAATTTAGGCTAAAAGGCATTTTTATCCAAATGAGGTAATGGGTATCCGGGTTGTAATTTGGGGCCGATATAATGACATTTTTCAACATGTCCAAGTACAAGTCTCATATCCTTTATATTCTCAGTGCAAGGTATTGTTAGTGGCGCAAATGACAAACTCATACCAAATGAGAGAAAATGAACCACGCAATGAAAATTCTCGGCTATTAACCACCCACAAATCGGCATTTGCATCCAATATTCTATTGTGATGAACATATCCCCATGTAAATGAGCTTCGAAGTTGACAAACTCTCCTACCACCCTTTGTTCTCCTTTTGGACCATCTCTCATCATTGTTTTATAGAAGTCCCGGTTTCGGCGTAGTGTTTGTAACAACCTATGCCTTATATACTTGACTTGGTCCCCATTGAACTCTCTATTGTTTGCTTCTAAAATGGTCCTAATTATTCCGTAGTGGCATGATAACCATAATTATTATCCCCTACGATGTCCTCCATTGTTATTATATGCTCGTGAATTACTTCAGGTAGGAACTCTAAGTAGTTATTATAAATCACATTGGTTGGTACGAAAAATGTTACCGAACTTATCTTTTTTAGGACCTTTCATGTTACCCCTTGCATGTACGCTCTTTTTATCCTTTTGCTTGGGGTTTTCCTTTTGTTGGGAAGGATACTATTACTCTTGAACTTAATGTATTTTTGAATTTCTTTTGGCGGGGACGGAAACGAATATCCATTGCTTTCCATGGCTTTTTGGTCACTTGCTTTGTCTTTATCCTTACTCGTCCGACCATGTTTCCTTGAAAGATTCGCTTCTTCCTTTTTTTCCGCCTTCTCTATTTCCTTTTTTCCTCTTCGTATATTGCATCATGGTACTCAACTCTGGATGGATCCCTTTATGTTGAGGCTATCTTGGTGGTTTTCCTAGTCTTTTTCCAGTTAAGTTTATTGCTTGGCCTACCCTTGGGTTTCCCTTTTTCCGGTCCAATGACATTCTCCTCGGTGAAATGATAGAGGGTTGGCCTCAAGTTGTGCATCAAGATTTGTTTTTGAGACCGGTATATCCCTCGGTACATCTCAGCAAGTTTTTTCTCATAACTTGTCTCCTAAATCTCTTCATCGTTGGGCTCTTCGGATGGGGGAGGGTCAAAACTTAATTGTTTCCAAAAAGGATCAATATCCTCAAAAGGTATGATTTCATCTTCGTACCAGGCTATGTATTGGCGACAAGGAAGTCCCGTAGATTCCTTCATTTTACACAAACATTCTTCATACGATTTAGCGGTCCAATCTTCCATCAAATTCACTTCAACCATTAGTTTCTTAATACACAAATAGAACACCCTATATGTCAATTCGCGGAGCCATGAATTATCCTTGTAATCTTTATGTTTGAACGTAAGGTTATGTTTGAATGCCGCCTTGATTCTTATGAGATCGGTTTTGAAATAATCATCCATCGCGTGAAACACCGTCATAAATGTGTCAACACAACCAAATAGGTTCTTCTTCAATCGATGATGAGCCGACTCCGCCATACTTGTATCTTGGTTGTCGAAGTTTTTTGTGTTGATTTTCGAATGCACACAAAAACCTTTCCTTGTGAGTTCCAGTCATTCCTTACGAAAATATGCAATGACACTTGGGTATTTAGGACCCCAATGCGCAATAAGCATTTTAATATTCTCTTAGTACACGTCTTCGCTAATTGACCATTGCAAAGCATCCTATTCGTTGGAGAAACAAGCCCACAACCTTTCATTAGCTTCATACTATTTATTGAATTCCTCCTTTTTCTTTACCCTTTTTTCCTCCGGTATCTTAGAAAGCTTCTCTAAGTCTTTCAACTTAAGCGGCTGAATTTTCGGTTGACAATTTTTCTTCACATTGTTCCAAACATGAAACATACAAATAAAGTTGTGTGCGTCCGGAAATACCAATCTTATAGCATACATCAATGCTTGCTCTTAGTCGGTTACGATCACCTTAGGAAGGGCATCCTACAAGAATATTAGCTTGCATTGTTCTAATCCCCACCATATGTAAATTTTTTTCTTCTCGTCTTTCAAAAAATAAAACCCAACGGTGAATGATGCCTTGGTCGACGTATGTCCGACTATGTTCATCAAAGGCATCTCATATTGTTGGTCTTCTAGGTGCAATCAATTATAAGAACTTTCGGAAAGCATTGAGCCAATTGTACGCATTCCGGGTGGCCAATGAAAATATGTGTCACTTGTCCAAACTCATCCAATTTCTTTTGAACCATGTAGTTGTTTTTTTGCCGCCAACTACATCACTTGTTGCATCACCAACCTACCTTGCAAATCAATTTTCCTCAAAAGGTTTCTCGCGTTGTAGATAGTTCGTATGGTGAACTTGTTATTCTTGTCACCTGCCTTCAATTTTCCAAGAATTTTAATCGGTGCCATACGTGTCCGCGACATTTTATCTACTTCCAAGAGTTCTTTCGGCTTTAACCTTGCGACTTTGGCAATGCCCGTGAAGATCATGTGGACGTGGGTGGTTATGATGACAATCAATCTTCTTATTCATACTCCAATTATCTTCATGTTTGTTGCAGTTGAAGGGGCAATTTGTCTTCTTCGTTTTACTCTTATTTTTTCTCCCGGTTTTAAGGTTATACACAAAACCCTTCTTAACATTACTAATGCCTAGCCCACTTCTCCCACAAACCATTTCAAACCGTTCTAATCGGCTTTGTTTTCTACAAACTAGCACACAATTAATCTTGATTCCATGTTCCTCATCCCAAGACTTTGCTTCCGGTTTAGATTTCCATGTCTACATGGTTGCAAGATCAAGAATAAAGTTAGTAAAGGTATCACTTAAACTTAAAAAAGAAAGTCCAAAATCCCTTTGTTGCCTACCAAGTCATTTTGAAAGTGCTCTTTATTATCTTCGTGAATAATGAAGTTTGCCGGAGGTTGATCGTCCATTGGCACAGGTTGTGCAATAAAGATCTACAAGAATATCGTGAGGTTAGATGACCACAAACAAATTTTACATATTGGTTCGTTTGATTCGATAACCAAACCTTTAGAAACCAAAAGTTCGGCTATTTTGATATTCTGATAATCAGCCGAACACTTGCTTTTCTTTCTTTCTTATATTTCAACTATATGGTTCAGCTGATACGATCATATCGATTTCAGCAAAACCTTGACACTTATGTTTTCATTAAATTTTAGCTAGAAGGTTCGGCTGAAAAGTAATTAGCCGAGTAATACACTGAGGCCAACGAAAAACAGGTTTTGAATGTTCGGTTGAATTTTAAAACTAATTATTAGCCGAACTAAAAATTGTACATTAGAGCCAAATTAAAATTACATAGTTCGACTAATTCTTCAAGCTCATCGAACCAGCAGAACTGTTCTTGAGAATGTGGTTTGGCTTAATTTTTTTTCAGCCGAACTATAACCTGGTAAGCCGAACTGTTAAAAGAAAAAACCATTTTTTGATGAATTGAACCTACCAAACGAGATTAAACCTTATCTAATACCATACCTGAGTGTTATTAGGAATGGGTTCCTCAACCATGTATTCATCTTCGGGATTTGGCTCATAAGAATTATCATTTTGATCTTGAACTTGAGTTTGTGTTGGAGTTTGAGAAAAATCTTTCTCATAATCCAAAAAATCAGCCATATCAGGATCTCCATCGTAGTTGATGTGTATTTTCTGAGCTTTACGTGATGAAAATTCCCCCTCCTCATTCCGATCATTGATTTTCATCTAAAACCCTAGGTTTTTCTTCACTGCTTCTTCTACTTCTCTTAAACAAAGTTTTACCCAAAAATAACTTTTTCCCTCATTAATTTGAACTTTTAAAACCAATGATTACATTAACTAATAATCATTATAATTGACCACTAATCATTATATTAACTACTAATAATTATAATAAACCACTAATGATTAACTATAAGTCTAATCATTATTTATTAAACACTAAGGGTAATGTGGGTATTATGAAAAAATGGTGGATAAGAGGAATTAAAAATTACTCCTAATGACCCTTTTTTGTCTCTATATGGCATGCCTAGTAAAAATATTGTATGCCCCAAAACAGGATTTTTTTGGAATTGGAAGACAAGATAGGCTATAAAAGGAGAGCAACTTTAACAAGAGAGAAGCTCTCACATATCACATTGCACATTGGTTTTGTCGAGTTTTTGACAGAAGTTTGAAGAGAAGCCGTTGCAATTGGGTTTCACGCATCTAGGGTTTGAGTAAATTTGTTTCTTTTTGAATTCAATTATCATATGAACTCCAAATATTATGAGTAGCTTCTTTTCTTTTCTTGATAGAGATTAGTTGAATTTTACAATACATGGTTCCTTGATTAATAAATTAATTGTGTCTCATAGTTATCGTTCATAATTTGCAAAAAATATCGGCATGTATGAATGAATTTTTGTTTAGTTAAGTGGCCAATTGATTGAACTCATATTTATATCTAGAGATAAATTAGGGTTGTTAATACGCAATCGTTGACAATCTTGATTACAAGTAGCATAGTGTGATTACGGATTGTGGTGATACTTTCTTGTACTCGCATGTAAATTGTGACCTTTGTTAAATTGTATACTCGGGTATTTCAATTGCATCGATTAGCCTATTTCATCAATCTTAATGCTCTTAAAGGGTTAAACCTAATTGTGGTTTTACACTTTCGGTTATTCGCTAAGTAAATTCATATTTACATCGTTTATGTAAGTGTGATAACTTACGAAAATTAACAGGATATTTTGCGATCAAGGTATCTAAGAGATTTTGATAATGAGAGATTAAAATTCAATTTAGTTATTAGTACAAGAACATGTTTGTGAATAAAAACGAAACCTTAACCAATGTTCATATCTCATTGATAACTTTTACAATTCCTAGCTTCCAATTTAGTTTCAATTACTTAGATAACTCATAAAAATCCCCCCTTTTCCACAAAGACTTTGAAAACGAATAACAACCAAGACCTTTCTTTGGGAATGAACTTTTTCTTACCATTGTGCTTCATGTACATTTTGATAAGTGAGAAAATGAATTAATTTGACGGATACAACACCGACCATGTATCTGGTTTCATCCTGCATATTCTGACAAAGAAACATATTTTTGTTAGGATGTATATGGTTTCATCCTACATAGTTAGATATTTATTTATTTTTATGTTGAAGTTGATGGTATTATTTGTTGTATTTTGTTACTATTAATTGTGGTGGTGATAATAATGTGGTGTTTGTTGCGGTTGAAAATGTTGGTAGTGGTGGTTGTTTTGCTCTTTGTTGGTGTTGAAAGTTGTAGTGGTGGTGGTGGTTATTGTGGTCTTTGTTTGTGTTGAAAGTTATAGTGATGGCGGTGGTATATACATGGATTATCCAGATTCGTCTTTGTTTTAACAAAGAAGAACCCAGCTTCATCTTGTATATAATGAATTTTCTAATAACCTTTCCTGCTCGTTCTTTTTTAATTCTTGGTTCGGTGAGATTCTAATGGCGTTAATCTAGTGTTGTTGTTGGTGGTAAAGGGAATTTATGGACTCAAATAGTGGTGGTGGTGGTGTCCATGAATCTATTGCTTGTAATATGGAATCCGTGGTGGTGAAGAATAAACACGCACGAGTTTATAATCTCAATTTAAGCCAGGATGCAATCAGATTCATCCTAACTATTTTTTGAGCAATTAAAAAATGGTTATACTTTTTAATTTGCATAACAAATGACCATTTTTTATCTCTTTTCCTAAAATACCCTTCCCTAAAATACTCTTTCTCATTTAACTGAATTGGTTGAGGTGGTGGTGATAGTGGGTGTGGTATAAGCTTAAGAAGCTTCGCTAAACCCCATAGGGGAAGCGTTGATCCCTTTGGGTGAATACCATGTAACGATTTTGAACTAGGTTGATTCCGGTAAACACTAGAGGAAAAGCGGTGAACCCTTTGGGTGAATACCATGTAACGATCCTGAACTGGGATGGGGTACCTTTGTGGCATGTAAGCGGCGGCATCACCACTACAAATAACACCACTGTCAAACAACACCACTGATGGAAAAATAATAAATTACGTTTTGAAGGAAAAATATATAATTTTAATAACATATTTAACTGTGAGTATAGAAGACTTAACTCTTGTCATAACGGTCGGATGACCATTTTTGAAATTATTTTGTAACTCTATGACTATTATGTAAATCGGGTCCTAATACTAGGACTATTCCTTACAATTCCTTTTTTTTTCGGAAAAAAAAAAAAACTTTCAAATTTATTGTCAACAATGGATCTTGTTTTGTAGATCATCTCAAATTCTTTCCAAAAATATAAATTCATGAAAATCCAACTTACATTTGAGAATTAATGAATTTTGTTGTGATTGTTTTAAAATTGGAGAGAGAAAATGATAAAAAGAAAAAATAACATAAAGATTGGGATATATTGTCCAGGATTTCTGGAGTCCATTTCACCTATTCTCAATACTTACGTTCCCATTAAAACCATGTTTTAGGAGTATTTGGATAATACACTCATTTTCTCACCAGCATTCCAACTGCATGTTTTAGTGAAATGCAGAATTCTTAACTTCAACTTTTCCAAGATAAGATGTATTGAATATGCACAAACAAAAGCTTTGAAATTTCATTCCTCTCGAGACCAAACGGTCCTTTCATCCTTTGGATGTTGTGTTGATTACAACAATAACTATTCTCGACAGTGTTGTGGTATTGCATAGTATTCTCTTTTTTTTTATAAGAGAAATACATTAGCAAACAACTAAGAGAGCGTTACAAATCTAGGGAAGGCTCTCCCTATTACATCACTAAACAAAATGTTACACAAAAATCCAGAAGGAGAATCAACCCATTTTTCTGTAATACCCTCATGAGCAGCTTTTTTAGCCAAAATATCAGCTGCATGATTGCATTCTCTAAACTGATGTTGGAAGTGAACATATTCAAACATACAAACAAGACTATGAATATCTCTAACAAGAGGATGATTCTTCCAATAATTACTAGAAGCACTTATACAGGTATTGACAGCAAATTAGGAATCACTATCAACTATAAGGAGCTGGATTCCCAAGTCAACTGCCCACTGTAAACCATCCTTAATAGCCCATACCTCAACCACAATATTAGAGTTATTAAATATGTTCCTTGTAAAAGCCCCCACAAGTATATAATTTGTGGAAAAATATATAATTTGACAAGTATATATTTGCCCATACCTCAAATTCTTTCAGAAAATATAAATTTCATTAAAATCCAACTTATATTTGAGAATTAATGAATTTTGCTGTGATTGTTTTAAAATTGGAGAGAGAAAATGATAAAAAGAAAAAATAACATAAAGATTGGGACAATAGACTCATTTTCTCACCAGCATTCCAACTGCATGTTTTAGTGAAATGCAGAATTCTTAACTTCACCTTTTCTAAGATAAGATGTATTGAATATGCGCAAAAAAAAGCTTTGTAATTTCCTTCCTCTCGAGACTAAACGGTCCTTTCATCCTTTGGATGTTGTATTGATTACAACAGTAACTATTCTCGATAGTGTTGTGGTATTAGATAGTATTCTCTTTCTTTTTTTTTAGTAAGAGAAATACATTAGCAAACAACTAAGCGAGCCTTACAAACCTAGGGAAGGCTCTCCCTGTTACATCACTAAACAAAATGTTACACAAAAAACCAGGAGGAGAATCAACCCATTTTTCTGTAATACCCTCATGAGCAGCTTTTTTAGCCAAAATATCAGCTACATGATTGTCTTCCCTAAACTGATATTGGAAGTGAACATATTCAAACATACAAACAAGACTACGAATATCTCTAACAAGAGGATGATTCTTCCAATAATTACTAGAAGCACCTATACAGGTATTGACAGCAAATTAGGAATCACTATCAACTATAAGGAGCTGGATTCCCAAGTCAACTTCCCATTGTAAACCATCCTTAATAGCCCATACCTCAACCAAAATATTAGAGTTATTAAATATGTTCCTTGCAAAAGCCCCCATAAGTTCACCATTTGAAGTCCTGAATAATCCTCCAATGCTAGCTTTACCATCCCCATCAGAAGCACCATCTACATTCAATTTAATAAAATTGTTAGGAGGAAAAGACCATTGAACACATATTGTATCAGCAACTTTTGGCAACATTCTCAAGTTCCAGGTATCACTATACTCCACAGCATCATTATAAGCCTTAAGAATGATTTCCTGCCATTTGAATTGCTTGTTGGAAAAAACTGCCCCATTTCTAGAACACCAAATGTTTCTAATAAGATATAGAGCACCACAATTTCCCATCTAATATCATCTTCCTTAGTCTTAGAATGAAGAAATGTTAAAACATCATGAATATTGAAGCTAGGAATATCAATATTGGTACAAAAAGCAAAGGATAGGGCATCCAAATTGGTTGAACCTGAGTACAAGCATTACTTGTAGTTGTAAATTAGGAGGTAAAACCCGTAGTTTTGAAAGATTCCATTCCTTAGACTTAGCATGAATAAACCTTGCTAATGTAGATGGAGGATAACTGCCATTGACAGACTGCAAGAGTTTAGAGATAGAATGACTACATCACCATCTATCAGACCAGAAATCCACCTTTTTGCCATTTCCAATAGCCTATTTCAATCCCTAATTTACAAGTTCCTTACCTCTTAACAGACTTCTCCATCTCCACGAGGATCTGGATGGTTTCCCAAAAATTGGAATTTCTGAAGTACTTAGCCTTGAAGACAGAATACATAAGGCAATTGGGGGCTATTAGCAATTTTTCCAGGCAGACTTTGCCAGAAAATCCAAGTGGTGAAATCCAACTTCCTAATACCTAAAGCACCTAACCAGGTTGGTGTGTAGACAATATTTCAACTAATGAGATGTAATCTATGATTACCACCCCTATCCTTCCATAAAAAATTCCTACGAAGTTTATCCACCTTGTCAAGTACAAACTTGGGAATTTTAAGGTAATCATAAGGTGATTGAGAGAAGGATCTAAGACAGTCTTGATTAAAACATCCCTACCAGCAAAATTCAAGCTATTAAGCTTCAGCCACCTAATCTATTAGTGATTTTGATAAGGGAATCAGTAAAATCACTACCTTTTAATCTTCCCCATTGAATGTTAACCCCTAAATACTTCCCAGGGTACTTATTGTACCTTATTTGTAGGCCTCTATACACAGTTCTTGTTATCCTCTTAGGTAGATTAGAAGAACAGACTACACTGGATTTAGTAGCATTAACCAGTTGACCTGGCCAACTACAGTACTTATCAAGAATACATTTAATACCACGAATATTATGAAGTGTAGCCTCGAGAAAAACCAGACTATCATCTGCATAAAAGCTACGAGTTACCATAGGTGCCCCGCGATAAATCTTAAATCCTATAATCGGATGGGATTCAATTCCATGATTAATTAACCTGGACAATACTTCTAGGAAAGTAAATATATATAAGGGGACAAAGGGTCCCCCTGTCGAATACCACAAGAAGGTTGAAAAGAAGAACCTGGTGTACCATTAAGCAGAACTTGAAATGAGACAGTAAATATGCATAGTTTCAACCAATGAATCCATTCAGAGAAAAAACCTAGAGCCTCAAACACTCGATAAAAAAAATTCCATTCTAATCATAAGTTTTCTCAAAGTCTATCTTAAGGGCCATCCGGGCTTTAGACCCCAACTTATAACGAAAGGAATGAAATATCTCATTAGTAAGAAGAATAGAATCAAAGATAGATCGACCCTGGACAAAAGCATTTTGGTTCAAAGAAATAAAACTAGGCAATAAAGGTTTTAGCCTATTAGAAGGTATTTTAGAAATAATTTTATAAATAAAATTACACAAGCTAATAGGGCAAAAACTCTTAATGGATGAGGGTCTATCAATCTTTGGAATTAGAGTGATAAATGTTTTATTCATCTCAGAATCCAAAACTCCTTTTTCAAAAAAGTTTTATATCACTGAAATAACAGAAGGACCAATAATGTCCCAATACTGCTTGTATAAAAAACCTTGTACTCCATCCGGTCCAGGTGCATTCAAAGGACCCATTTGAGATATGCTAGAGACAATTTCATCTACCGTAAAAGGCTTAACCAAGCTGCAATTACCTCATGATAAATAACCTTATAAAGAATAGAAGAAAAATTATTCGGTTCTACTTGATTATCTGAAGGGTATAAGGATTTGAAATAGGCATTGACTAATAAATCAATATCATGTTCATTACTGACCTAATTTTCCCTATCATCCTTAAGACAAGAAATATGATTCCGATGTCTTCTTATAATGGTAGAAAGGTGGAAAAGTTTTATGTTCAAATTTCCACATTTAAGTCATTGAACACGAGATTTTTTATCCCAAAAAATCTCTTTAAGTCTAAGCATTTCTAGATAATGCCTAAGACATTGTTCCTATTTAGCTTTGTTGGCACAAGAAGGATCAGAAGTAAATAAATCTTGAGCTCTACACAACTCAGCTTTAGCATTTTTCACATTTAATTCTAAGTTACCAAACACATTCTTGTTTCAGATCCTAGCTTCACAAGGTAAAATTTGAAACTTCTTAGAAATGGATAATTGACTAGACTTATTGGGATCTCGAATATCCTAGGATTTTTGAACCACATATCTAAACATAGCATCATAAAGCCACATTGCTTCCACTCTAAATGGCCTAGGTTTGAATGTTCTCCTAGGATTAGTATCAATTTATAGAACCTGATGATCTGAATTGTAAAAATGTAAGTGAGTTACCTGAAAATTTTGGGAAAAGAGCTTGCCACCTTGGATTAATGAGCATGCGATCAATACATTCCTGAATATGTCTACCATTCAATTACTTGTTAGACCAAGTGAATTTAGGACCTTGAGGATAAGTGTCTAGAAAATTACAACGATTCATAACATCATGTAGCTCTTTCAACTGGCCATATATAGGAATTAAACCACTTTTCTTCTCACATACATTAGCAAGAACATTCAAATCTCCTACTACATCCATAGGGCAATTAACATAAGCAACTATCTCCAATTCATTCCACACATTAGCTCTTAGCTTAGAATTTGTGCTAGCATAAGTAGAAGATAATAGCTAAGGAACAAAGTGAGGAATGTTAACCACAACATGAATAACCCATCAGAGTGAGGAATGTTACACCCCCTTTCTTCTCACATACATTAGCAAGAATATTCAAATCTCCTACTACAGCCATAGGGAAATTAACATAAGCAACTCTCTCTAGTTCATTCCACATATTAGCTTTTAGCTTAGAATTTGTAGTAGCATAAGTAGAAGATAATATCCAAGGAGAAGAGTGAGGAATGTTAACCACAACATGAATAACTCATCTTAAGACTGAATTAGTAACAATTTCCACCTCTGACTCATTCCACAGAATCCAAACCCCTCCAGAAAAACTTTGAGAATCCAAGAAAACAGAGTTAGTATAACCAAGAATACGAATAATATGGCTCTTGTTCTCCAACCACTCTAATCTCCAAGATGACAAAGATAGTAGGTTTATAAGTAGAAATTAGATCCCTTGCCACCCTAGTGAATGACTGTTTGGCCTCCCCTCTACAATTCCACGTCATGATTTTCAGTGGAATTGTATTGCTCTGAGATGATTTTGTTTTCTCCATGGGGATTCTCTTCCAGTCTCTTCCCATTTTTTGTTCTAGTCTTCTCCTGCTCTTCTCCATGTCCTTCTCGTCCACCCCTGTCCAAATGGTATTCTTGAAAATTCTTTGTCAGGGATTTTTCAAATCCCAGCATGTCAAAATCTCCTTCTCGAACCTCATGAGATCGTTTGATCCTCTTAATAGGGTCAGGGTCTCGATGGCTGGTGGAATTATTACTTTGAGTATGCGATTTGTGTGCCATTTTTTTATACGCACCTTATCCCTACTGGAGCTTGCATGCGCCAATCCTGGACTAGATTATCTAGAAGTTGCCATCTTACTCTTGGTAGACTTAACTGCTCCACCAGATTCCTCATTTCTTCTAGCACTTGCTCCTCCTCCTCCTTCACAATTACTGATAGAGAATTCATTAGATTGTATATCCTTTCCATTAAATGCCACCGATCTGTTACAATCCTTTGAAACCTTGGACCCCACAACTAAATTTCTTCCTGAATTTGTTGTAGAATCATATCCTCTACTACCCATGTTTCCATTAAAGGCCTCCTTAAGTCTTGAATAAACATTATGAACCCTGCTTCCTCTCCTCTTCTGTTTCCTCCACTTCCTCCGGAAATGTTACATGTATTTCTGTCAAATGCTCCATCAAAATTAAAAGTAAAAGAATTATCAAAGACTTTATGGTTTTGAGAAGAAGAAGAATTAGGAAATATTGAAACTAAGCTTCTGGCTCCATTATTAGAAATATTAATTCCTTTGTCTTGGATGTTACAATTAGGTTGTTTATTAACTTGGTTAGGATTAGAGACTAATCCTTCCTCAAATTGTTCCAATTCATCACCATGGCAGAGAACTTTGTCAGAATCCAATATTCTAGGTTGAATATAATCATGAGCATGCATAATCTCCTTCCCTCTCTGAATATCACTAGAAAGATTAATAGAATCCTTGGCCGACGAATAAGAAGATGAGTTGGACTTATTTAAAGAAGTATTAATGTTACTGGGTTTAGAAACCTTATTTGCAATATGTGTAATAGATGATCCCAATAAATATACGCCCCCGTTGCCTTTTCTTACCTCTGAAGAACTCATCACCGCCTTACCTTTATCATCAACTCCTTTCCCGGCCAGTTGGGGATTAATTTTCCGGTTGTTTTTCCGGTTATTCACAATCATCCAGGGACCAAAACCATCACATTCTTTTTCTTGACTTGAAAAATTCCTCAAATCTTCTTTCTAAATTCCAACTTGATGCGGAATAGATTTAGACATAGGATAGTTAATCTTCTTGTAAGTTACTTTACCACATAGAAAACATAAGTTATGAATCCCTTCATATTCAATTTTTTGAATCGAATTGCTGATGCAATTTTGAGGAATTAACGGTTTTTCCAGATTGAGTTTCACACATATCCTGGAAAATCTTCCACTAGATACATTATCAGTATTCACATCCACCTTAATAGCTTTCCCAATGAGATTCCTGATCTGCTTTAAAATTTCTTTATCATAAAACTCAATCGGCAACTCAGGAATCCGTATCTAAGTGATTAACTTCTTCAAAGTTGCAACAGATGGTTTGAATTCAGGAACCCATCGTTGTAAGGATAAGAAATGGCTCTCATGAACCAAGGACCCCGGTATACAACTTTTTTTAAATCCACCAAATCTTTGAACTTAAACAGAAAAAAAATCCTTACCCAAATCTAGAGTTTGATAATCATTTTGTAATTTCTACATGAGTATAGTTTTATCCTGGATAAACTTGAATCCAACTGTTATTCCCATCATTTTTCCAATTAAACACTGAGCCCAAAGGGTACTAATCCTTTTTCTAGTTTCTGGGCTAATATTGATAACAGGAATCTGAGGAGATAAATTCTTACCAGTGGCCGAATCCATCAGATCTAATTTCTCCAGTTGATTATCAATCCTTCCAAGCAGATCTTCATCATCAGACCAATAAGACCATGAAGATAAGCTTCATTTAACCTTGCTAGCAAACGAAAGTCTTGCAACGATTTCATCACTAGATTTGATAACATCCTGATCCATATGATCTCTCCTATGAACTACTTCATCATCTTGATTGATTACTAAAGTTCCTCCAAGATCAATTAATCCTGAAGAAAATTATGTTCCAGTGAAACTCTCTTTTGCACTTGGCACAACTGCCAAGTCACTCATATTTTAGCCAAAGAAGTTTTCTTTTGTTGGATAGTATTCTCTTCTCAACAAATTACCAATTAATATCATGAGGTTAAAAGGTTTGTTCTATGTGGCACGAGCTCGATAACTTTATTCCTTTCTAAATTCTTACCCACTCATAAGCAAGGAGAATTTTACAAGGTTGCTATGAGAGTTATCAAATTTTTCAGGAGTTATCAAATTTATTTAAAACAAAAAAATCTTCATCACTGGATCTACTAGGTCGGTAACCTGGTGTGGAATTTGGTTAGCCCATGTAGCAGTCTTATAGATTTAGGTCTCTTCCTTTAAAAGTCCTTTCATGCTTCCAATGCCACAAATACTGTACTTCCTATTTTTATATAGGAGTCCTTAAATTGACTTCACTCTTAACTATATTACTGTTTACTTTTAGACCATGACTTAAGCTGTTTTAGAAACCACACTTTGTTGTGAAATTGGTGTTGATACTTCCACAAATCGAATAAATCTTCCCCTGCACAAGACCGTGAAAAGAAGACGATGGATCACATATGATTTACACCATGTTTGTTTGGATCTGGCTTGCGATTTGAATCTGGCTCGGCCCAATTCAGATTTCCAGATCGTTTGATTTTTTATTTTTTTTTAATGTCTGTTTTGAGGTCTGACTCGGAGTTATTTGAGCCAGGTATCATTTTATATCTGATTCTTTTGGCACATATTTAACTAAAATAATTTTTTTTTATTACTCTACTATTTTATTATTTTAAATCAGATGTAATGAGTTAGATTCAGATAAATCAAATCCAGACGAACAGTTGAGTAAAAAATAAACAACTTTTTAATCTGTTTCTTTTGAATCTCATTGCGAATGACCGAATATTTAGTTACCGCCAGTGCTGTACTGACTTGAGTCAGAATGAAGATCTGTGAGAAATTGCAAACATTTCAATTGCCATCCGCGTTACTGACTTGAGTCAGGTCGAAGAAAGGTGAGAAATTGCCAATCACGTTTAACGTGCAAGCGAGACACAGCGGATTCTTCCGGGTTAAGGTATTCCACAGATGGATAAGCTTTCACCGGTTCAACTTCTAATCATTTAACCAAAGTCAAGAACGTGGGTTTATTCTATTAAAGAAAATATTTCCATTTAAACACATCTCCCATCACTCTTCTCTTCTCATAATCATCATCTACAATTTCATCACAATAAGAAAAAAAACCATTCAGAAACACATTAAAATGGCAGATCAGGGAGTAGTGGGTAAAGAAACTCAAATCCATCAAACCGTATTACTCAAAGAGATATATGTTGAGTTCAATCCAGAAGCATGTACTCACATAATGGAAACGGAAACAAATGAAATAAGTGTAGTTTTCGACGAAAGATGTGGTTCAAATTGGAGATCAAAAGCCGAATATCGGTACGGTGCATTCGGAACTAAAATTAAGTGCCCAACTGGTGAAACAACTGGTCTGAATTTCAATTTTCGCATTGCTTCACCTATGCATTATAGACCTATACATTCGATTGGTTTTAACTTTTTAGGTAATGCTAAGAGAAGTATTCGAACTAATGCATATGTTACTGCGACTGACAATAGTCGAGAACAGGTGCACGAATTAGACTTTGATTGTAGCGAAGGGTTTCACGACTATGAAATCAAATGGTCTAAAGATTTGATTGAATGGTTAGTTGATGGCGAAGTCATTAGAAGATATGCGAGAGAAGAGAATACAAACAAGTTCCCTAAAAAGGTCATGTCTTTACGTGGGATGGTGTGGAATGCTAGTAGGGTGCAAGCAGGGAAATGGGCTGGGTATTATACTGGTAATGATGCACCTTATGTTTATACCATGAAGGATGTCCGTGTTCCGTTATTAACTGAAGTGCCGGATTCTTCGGACGATTCTGAAGAGGAATGGATGGCTTATAAGTTGCTGGAGGATTGATTCATTTTCTGATTTTCCTCCATGGTTTCAACCTTCATCTGCGTGTTTCTTGTTTGATGTATAGCTCCTATGATTGTAGTGTTGATTTTAGCCTGTTATTTCTAATCTACTTCTCAAATTGTTGTTTGTTATGTACTGTTAGTCAATGGCAGAGCCGCTCCGGGGCAAATGCCTCACTTGTATCTGCCTCTCAAAGCATATTTATCTATATCATCCGGAACAAATCTAAATTGATCTTTGTATTTTCATTATTTTTTCCTTCAAAATAGAAAATTTATATGTTGTCTCCTTTTATTTCTAACCCTGGTTCCGTCACATTATTGCACACTTTTTGTGTTAGAGAACTCGTTTATAGTGCGTCTTACCTCCCATTTTATTTCCTGACTTTGTCATTCTTCTAGAGTTATAAAACTCGTTTATAATGCATGTTACCTTGGTTGTATTATTCTTCCCAATTTGATATATTGAGCAAATGTATATTTGCACGAGTTAGAGAATCAAAGAATGTGGAAGTATCTTGTTCTGAGTGCTCAATAGTGCAGTCCCAAAAGATAAAGTATCTCCGGCTTGGTGGCCAAGAACATCCATAATCTATGCCAGATAAGGCAAAGTTATACTGGTGAGGAGGTCGTGGGCTATCGATTTACCAATAACTAAAGGTGGGACAAAAACTAACGTAAAATGGATGGAACAAGTGTAGGACATAGTGTGGTGTTCATCCAGGAGTAACAAGGGCGAAACCAGGAGTTACTAAGTCTGGCTCTAGTCCCTTAAAATTCTTAAAAATATATTACCACCCTTAGTTTTATCATATACTCCCTGCGTTTCTGAAAAAATATTATTATTACTTTTTTATTTTAACCTAAAAACAAGTCAATTTAAAAGAATAATAGTAATTCTTATTTTGAAACGAAAATAGTATTTCATATCTAATTCATCTAACATTTAGTATATAGACCATCAAACTTCTATGTACTTATAAAAACCTCCCTTTTTCCCGATATTAATTTTTTGTTCCGCCACTACAAAGAATACACCTCCGATTAGTTTTTGGTGGGAAAAGATGCCACATCTAGTCGCATCGTTTATCTCACCCCATTTGTCTCACCTCTAGTCGGGTCGATCAGTTTAACATGTAAATGTAAGATGTCAGATATTAGTTGGTTAAAATTATTAATGGATTGCACATTGCATTATTGAGAGCAAATGAGATCCACCAGTAGTTTTTAATTTGGTTTTAAAAAAGAAAAGAAAAATGCACAAGCAGTAGTACGAGACTCCAGGAGTCGTCGTTTATATTGTGCGTAATTGATATTTATTGCTTGTATGTTGTTGATTCTAGCTAGTTTGTCTATTTTAAAATCTTTTTTTTTTCTAATTATTGTTAAAGAATTTCTTTCTTGTTCACACTGGTCGTGGCTAGTCACTTTCAACGTGCAAATGCGACATAGCAGATTCTCATTGATTATATTTATTTATTTTTAAAGCATTCCCAATGGTTATGGGGCACATGTATTATGATATTGTAGTAAATGATACACAAGTAAAAGAAAAATGCACAAAGTGGTGGAGAAGTCGTTATAGTGTGTGATTTGCGTGTTCTGACCTGCTTTGTCTAGTTGTATTGCTTCCGGAATTTAATAAGATTGTTATCGAAACTATCAAATTTATGATACGTTCTTGAGTAAAATGTCAAAGTGGTATATTTTAGGATCAGGATAATGAATTATGATGTGTTCTTTACGATCAGGAATGTGTTTTAAGGATCAAGCATTAGCTATTTACAGATTTAATAAATGTTGTTAGAACATCGATGCGTATTTGAGACGAGTTCAAAGAATTCAGCTGTGGAATTTATATGACTTGAGACTGGTTTGATATAGCATAAATATTATGGACATTAGAGAGACTACATGATCAGTTTTGATATATAAAGCTAGAAACATGCGCGTAAATATGCGTATATACTTTCTTGCTGCTAGGAAGGGCACTGTTATAGTTTTAGACCTTGTCAAAAACTCATCATCTACACCTGACCAATCCATTTATCATTCCAAAAACCAATTCTCTTACCAGTCTTAAGAATTAGATTAGAATTATCCTCGACAAACTATCTAGCCTTTAGAATGCCAGACTAAAAACTAAGACCTACAGATTTATAGAGAGTTAAAGGAAAGAAATAAGCATAATCACCTCCAAATTTCTCTAGAATAATTTGCCTCCAAATTGCATTCTTTTCCATCCCATATCTTCAAACTCATTTATAATGTTGTGCCTTTTTCACTAGCTTTAATTTTTTAATGATAATGTTACTTTTTGATTTAGGCAGCATAGTTTTATGCCAAGTCACCTAACTCCTTTTCTTATTAGTATAGGAAGACCCCCATAAATATTATATTATTTTTTTAGTTTTCTTCGTGACAGAAGCTGGTATTAGGAATATAAATATGTAATAGATACATATCCGACCCACATCCGCCAATTTTAACCCGATCCACACCCGACCTGCATATAAACGGGTCGGGTGTGGATGATAATTTCATTTATCCGTTTTCTGGTGGATCGGGTGTGGATGACACATTTTTTCACCCGACCCACCCGCCAGAAAATCTCTTCTGTGATATCTTCATCCGAGTATGTAGGTAACACTAGTTCTACTTCTACTCAAGGTTCTTCTTCATCTCCGCCTCTCAATCTCTCTTACTCCCTCGGTCTATCTGCTCAAAGACTCTGTTTCTCTCTCATTTTCTCGGTCTCTCTTCCTGAACAAACAATAAATATTGAAGTAGTGGTGGTTGAAGAAGTAGATCATGCTGATGAAGACGGAGAAATTATCAAATACAGAATTTTCTTACTATTTTTTTCTTTCCCTTTTTTCTCAATAGAATCGAGATACTCAACAAGAGAACTCCTCAAGTGGGTTGAAGATCTCTTCTCCTGATGTAACAAACGAAACCCCTAAATCTAAATCTAATTCTAAATAATAGCTTATAACCCTAACTGATAGTTCCTCTTTGATCTTTTAGGTGGAGGATAACATCTACAACTTCATAAAGGGCTTACATGCATCTTAAATTGATGTTAGTTTTCATGATTCTCATGGTAGTGTTCAGGTTAATAGTGTTCTCATGGTATTCTTTTATGTTTTTTCTCTATTGATATGTCTTGTTTGATGTTCTTGTTTGTGAGGTGGGTTTAAGTTTTTTGAGTAATGAGTTTTCTTAATTTTTATGTAAGCTGATTTCATCCTTGAGACAATCGAGTGATGGGGAGGTTGTTCTGTTATTTAGATTGATTTGCACGAGTTACCGAAACACAAGGTTACTCTTTTCTTTAATTTTTTGAATTGGTGTGTTTTTATTTACTAGGTTTTTAGAATATTAAGTTTAATATGGTGTTGATGCGAATTTCTTTATTATGACTGGAATCTAAGTATTTTTATCACCATTTCATTCATGGTGTATTCCAGTTGGATCTCTTGAAGACTACCGTGCTATTGTCTTTGGATGGATATGGGTCTGTTTATGTTTTTGTTGTTTCTCGGTTTCTTTGAAATCATTTAGTCATTTAGTAGTAGAGATATATGATTGTTAATGTAGTTACTGTAAATGCAATGTTCCAAAGTAAAATGAACATAAAAAAAGGTTTTTCCATGCTAATTGCTAGTTATATAATTTTTCGTATATATATATAGAGAGCGTAAGTTATAATACGTCTTGTCATTTTCGCTTCTATTTTTTTCTAACACGAATATACAGCCTTCCTGTGAGGAATTCTATGAGCCATGTAACTTATTTTTGGCAGTGGAGATGTATAGGTGATAATGTAATTACTGTAAATGATATCTTCTGATGTATGTGATTTGTGTGAAAAGGAATTTTTCCTTACTATCACTAGCTATTATGTGTTGCTTACTATATATGTAATAGGTATTAGTTAAATAAAGTATGAGTTGTAAATACATCTTATTCTATATCACTACAAGAAACTAGTATAATCTGATTTAACCATACTGTAGTTATCAACCAGGTGGTCTATTTTTCTATTGTGGCTGGTCAGTGAGCTTATGGAGGAAACTTTGTTGATTTATGCAGGATGGACAATCAACAAAATGGGGAGCAAGGTCATAGATGATGATTGATTTTTATTCGGTGATCTGGCTGGCGCTGCTACTAAGATGACCTTGTTGCTAGTTGACATAATGTCGTAGAATTGTAGTTCTTGAACTTAGATGATTTCGATTTCGGTTGCAATCTAAGAATATTAAAACTTTAATTTTATTGTATAATTTTGAATGTTGAGACTTAGATTTTAAGATGATCGAATGTTGGTTAAAATGGTTTATCAGGTGACGCGCATGAAGATCGAAAAAAACAGTCAAATCATGAAGAAAAAAAATTGCATTGAATTTGCGCAGGTGACCCGCACCCATCCACACCCGATCCGCCAAAATGACGGATCATACCCGATCCGACCCGTCCTAAAACGGGTTAGATGCGGATGAATATTTCAATCTTACGGCGGGTTAGATGCGGATGAATATTTCAGTCACCGATGTAGATAGGGCCAAACCCGATCCATCCAACCTGATGTGCAGCCCTAATAGTAGATAGGAATATTTGTCGATACATGTTTATAATGATAAACTAGCCTCTGTCCTTTTAAAAATATCTTCTTCATGTGCACAAATGTTATTTGCATTTTTTAATCACAACCTCCCAAATAGCTTTACATTTAGACTTGCTTCCCAGTGGTATGCCAAGATAGTTCATTGGAAAACTTGTTAGCTGAGAGTGGACATCCCAATACTAACAACTGCACTTTTTCTAAATTTAAGCTTTAGACCTGCTTTAGGTTTATAAGTAAAAAGGATATTTTCGGCTATTTACTTAGTTCTTCAGGATCATCCAAGAAAAGCACTGAATCATTTGTAAAGTGCAAATGGTAATGGCTGTGTCATTCTCGGTAACCTGATAACCAAAAATAAGTCCATCTGCAGCTGTTTTTTTAATCAATAGTGATAGTATTTCTTCAAACTTAATGAACAAAAAAATAGGAGTTAGGGTCACCCTATCTAATGTCTTTCTGATTTCAATTATTATTGTAACAGAACAGTTTGTAACCGTAATTCCAAATGGTGCAATGCATCTATAATTTCAGAAAGATAGTGAGTCTTACCTTCAAGTAGATGGGTTCTCACTTCCATATTTTGCAAACTCCACAAATTCAGCTTGTATTACCTTGATTTATAAAGCCCGGTGAATTTGAGGGCTACTAAAAATTAATTAAGGGCGACTAATAAGACAAAATGAAGTCATTTTGAAGTAATCTCAATACATCCCTTATCCATCAATTTTCTATAATGGCTAATCTACCCTTGCTTAATTAGTGTTAATTTTGATTAATTACTTGATTAATTTGGTTATTAGAAAATGATTTGAGTTAGTTTTAGATTAGAAATCGAGAGTGTTTTAGATTGATTTTTCGAGTTTTAGTTTTGTACAATCGGTAGGATCGTGATTTATTTTCCTACCGATTGTACAATCGGTAGTTTAATGGAGTACTTAAACTACCGATTATGTAAGTTGCCCCAAATTGATTTTCTCAAAACTTCCAAAATTTCGAACTCTTCATCTTTCACAATCGGTAGGTATTGAAAATTTATATCTACAGATTGTAAACATATAATGAATTAAACTTTAAATTTTTTAACTTTGTAATCGGTAGTTTAAAGATCAACTTTATCTACCGATTATAATGGTTTTGTTGTCCAGGACTTTTATTGCAACAATCGGTAGTTAGTGAACATAAATAACTACAGATTGTGGATAATCGGTAGCACGAGAAATAAATAACTACCGATTGTACGTAATCGGTAGTTTAGATATCTACCGAATATGTCGATTTTACTTAACATCTAACTTCGTAATACTATTCCAACATCCGAAGAAAAACTTGTTCAAATAAACTTACTACATATTGTTCATTAAACATGTTTTAAAAACTAAAAACATCCGAATTAAACGAAACAAAACTCATCATAGAAGTTCAAATTGATCAATCTCATTGATCTCATGAAATTCTTCCACTCCTTGTTACTCAGGACTTGGTCCTAGTTTCAACCGGCTTCTTATTCTTCTTCTCGTCCCCCTTAGGATCAGCCCGAAGTGGACCTATGTACTCTCCAGCTTCATTGTAGTATGGGTATATGCTTGACAAGTCTTTGTCCCTTAAAATGCACCGAGGATCCAAAACATAGTAAGTTGTCTCGGAATCGGTTGACGAATTGATTTCAATGGTTTTGGACTCCTCTATCACCATCTTTTCCTTTCCCTTCTTTGGTTGTTTAGGTAAAGATTTTGGAGCCATTTTCAATGGAGTACTTAAGGGTAAAAGGAGTAGAAGAATCGGTAGAGGAAAAGAAATGAAAAAATTTGATGTTTTAGTTGAGAATAGGTTGAGCCATTAATCTATACGGTTATTTCTTCGAAGTTGGAGAGTTAAAATGTATTGGAGGTGCATAAATGAGAAGAGGTCACCCTCCTTATATAGATTATAGTCTTAACGGCTCTTTTTTTCAAAAAAAAAAAAACCGTTGAGGCCTGGTGTAACAAGAGTGTACATAAAATATTTACACTAAGTTCAAACTAATATAAAGAATCGGAAGTTTTGGGTACACAATAATCTACCGATTCTCACAATCGGTAGTTTAAAAAATTATTAAACTACCGATTATAATAAGTAGCCCCAAATTGGATTTCTTAATTTTTATAAATCATTTAATTGAATCAAAAAGGCATACATCGTGTAACATTAAAGGAAATGAAATATAATAAATCAGTAGATTACACTTAAACACTTAAGAAAACCTATTATCAAACTTTCAATGGGTCGTATGACGACCGGGACGACGTTCTTCACTTATTCGGAGAATAATCAACACAAAACCTTTTTCAGTGGCAAAGCCCGGGAAGCAAGGATCGTAGAATATCTAATTTCCCATGAGCTAGGAGCCCAACCCAGGTGAAGCAGCATCTCTTTGTCACCCCATTTTTACCTAGTAGACCAAGAGGAGGAGTTCGAGCATAGCGAGAGGGGCGTCCAGAAGGCTTGGTCAATTAAAATCTATTTAACTCGGAACTATAGCCAAATGGCTAAGGCATGAGTCCACTCCTCTTTTTCCTGCTGGCTATTTCCCCACCTCCAAGAAAAGAAAATAGTATAATCTAAGAAAAAAGTGAAAGATAAGATTGTTACAGAAGACCAAATATAGGGTCCATATTAATAGAGATCTACCGGACAATCAAAGAAAGAAGCCAGCTTATTGTATTCTTCTATCACCCTTAGGATCTCGAAATGAGGTTTGTACCTGAAATCTGAACGTTTCCATCTTCTCCACTGCTCCAGAGATCTGGTAACAACTTCATCAGCAGTATTATTCTTAATTCTTCTTTCATTCACCTTAGCGGTTAAAGAGGAAAATTCTAGTACTTCCCTTGTGATTTCCATATATCGACAAAAAAGGTCTGCTCTATTCTGGTTGTTGTGGTTATCGGTTTCGTTACAAAAGTTAGCATGGATATGTTCTAACCATTGCATGCTCATTGAACAATTCATCCGACGTTCATGATCCCTTGCTGGATAATGTAATACTATGTTTCGACATAGGGATAAATCTTCTTCTAGGGTAAAATTCTCTGCATTAAGCCTAAAATTTTCGTAACCCGACATTACATGAAAACAAGAGATTAGAAATTTTCTTGAAATGTAAAAGATGTGGATTTAAAATAGGAATGATAGATATAAATTCATTTATTTGTAGGTGTATTAGAATACAAATTATAGTCGTTGATCAACGGTAACAAAATTGGAATTTGAGATTTTTTAAAAAATTTCAACATTTTGTACAAACACAATCACTTTTTGTTTTTTTCTTATTTCTCGCGAATGATTCCATCATGAAATAAAGTATGCCCGGCTGATCTTTGTAAGAAGAGTTTAAAAGCTTAGCACATTAAGCAACTGCCTTGGGCCATTAGCCGACCTGTAGTTAAAAAAATTCTTAAACTACCGATTATGATAAGTAGCCCAAAATTGGAAATCGAGATTTTTTGAAAAATTTCAACATTTTGTACAAACACAAACGGTAGTTTAAAAAATTCTTAAACTACCGATTATGATAAGTAGCCCCAAATTCTAAATCGATATTTTTTAAAAAATTTCAACATTTTGTACAAACACAATCGGTAGTTTAAAAAATTCTTAAACTACCGATTATGATAAGTAGCCCCAAATTCTAAATCGATATTTTTTTAAAAATTTCAACATTTTGTACAAACACAATCGGTAGTTTAAAAAATTCTTAAACTACCGATTATGATAAGTAGCCCATATTGGAAATCAAATTTTTTAAAAAAATTTCAACATTTTGTACAAACACAATCGGTAGTTTGAAAAATTGTTAAACTACCGATTATGATAAGTAGCCCCAAATTGGAAATCAAATTTTTTTAAAAAAATTCAACATTTTGTACAAACACAATCGGTAGTTTAAAAAATTCTTAAACTACCGATTATGATAAGTAGCCCCAAATTGGAAATTGAGATTTTTTAAAAAATTTCAACATTTTGTACAAACACAACCGGTAGTTTAAAAAAATCTTAAACTACCGATTATGATAAGTAGCCCCAAATTGAAAATCAAAATTTTTGGAAAACTCCTGGACACTCGCAATCGGGAGGTTTAAATTTGTACAAACTACCGATTACGATTAGTAGCCCCAAATTAGAAATCCAAATTTTTTGAAAACTCCTGGACACTAACAATCGGTAGTTAAAATTTTGTACAAACGACCGATTATCGTTGAATGTACATAATCGGTAGTTTAAGTAATTCTTAAACTACCGATTATTGATGAATTTACTCAATCTGTAGTTTCTTCAAACCCGGTAACTACCGATTGTACATGTAAAATTTGAAGAACATAACTTGTTAAAAATAAATCGATGGAAAATCAAATGTTAACTCAAAAAAATTACATATAATCATCTCAAATCGGAAACCTTCAAACCATAAATGTTAAACACTAAAATAATATCCTTCAATTTAACGATTACAACCTAATTCCTAACTTTTTTGGTTTTAGGAAGAGGAGCACGAGTAACATATGCTTTAGGTTCATTGGCTTGAAGAGTAGGGACATTGTCTCGAGGAGCAGCACTCGTTGAACCGCGAGAACGTTTACTCTTCTTAGAAGTTACATTCCTCGTCGTCGTCGTGGTCGTACATGTATCTCCGAACTAGAGAGCATAACCTTCGTTATCAAGGTTGTCAAGGAGGTCTTTATCTCCCCCATTGAGGCACGAACTTATCTTGTTCGACAGAAATACAATCCTCTTCTTCTGTTTTTAGTCAATAACAATCAAACGATTATTAGTTATAATATTGACTCGTAATACTAAAATCAAAAGGAAATAAAATTACGTACCAGCCTTGCTAAGCCCGACGGGTTGTCTTTGGTGATGGATCTATACTCGGGCACCCTGGTGCTCTTTCCTTTATCTTCACGGATCACTTTAAAATGAGAATGCTCTCGGTACCATACCATATAGGCTGAGGTTATCTCATCACCTCGGTTTACAGGTCTCCCCTCGTTGATCCTGTACTGCATTCTGTTGTTCCAATCTTCAACAAATGGGTTATCCGCGTAAACTACTGTGATCATTGACTTACCAATAACACTGTTTTCCACGTCTATTTTGAACTTGTCGTGGATGTGAGGCCTAGGTTCTACTTGGACATAACCCATTTGACGTAGGACCCTAGTGGCATTGTAGATGGCATATCATGTTGGATGCCACAAGGGTCCAAAGTACATGGCCAACTCAGACCTTCGAGGTATAGTACGGTCATCTAGCTCTTCCCTGTAGGGATCAAAACATACATCTGGGGCCGCCATGGAGTCTAGGTTCCTCCTCAAAGCAATCAACTCATGCTCCTTGAACCATGAATGGTTGCCCGAAAAGATGTATTTTTGGCCTCGGGTTGTGCCTCTCTCCCAATCCGGCTTCTGTCTTGCCAACTCCAGGGAGGGAAAGTGATCATAGATCCAAGCCTAATGAACATATAAAACCAAGTATGAGAAAATTGAAAGAGCAAAAGAAGAAAGAATAAATAGCAATCAAACCATCAATGAAGTTACTAAAATATCTGCAATAAGCTCACGTTCCCGGCTATTTGGCTAGTCTTCTCCAGGGATGCCTTTCTCATCTCTTCCATCAAAAACGCAAGACATGCCGTGCCCCACGAATAGTCTCGAACTTTGTGGATGGGATCCAAAAGTTGTAGCAGGTTGGCGTCAACCCGGTTGCCACTAGCATTTGGGAAAACTACACATCCCAAAACGCACAGAAGATATGCAGTTGCTGCAGCTCTGACCTGGTCATCGCTTAACTCTGGGTTGGTTCCTCTTTTTTCAAGGTTCCTTTGAACCTTTCCATTAGATGAACTATACTAAATTGCCTGGTTCTGTATTTAGCGCACCGGTCAAACTCTTCGTTGGAGGTTTGTTGGTCCCAACCAAAGTACTTCTCGGTCAAAACATAAAGCTGGTCCCAGCTTAACGACTTCACATAGTCAAACTTAACCGCCTCTCCATGATCCGTCAGACCTAGAATCTGCACCACATCATCGGGTGTGATAGTCATCTTTCCCCACAGCATGTGGAAAGTATCGGTCTCCGGATAATACCTCTCCATGAATGCCGATATCGACACCCGGTCGTGCTTTAACCTGGAGTTTACGGCGGCCGTTTTTAGCCCTGAGTTATTTATAATTTCCTGGAACCGAGGACACTCATCCTTCAACGGCCAGTCGTTCATCTTGTATGGTGCGGCAGTAGGTTTCAGTTGACGGACCGCACTAGAATGGTCCTAATATACACGACGAATTAAAAACAATTAGAATAAAAGTTAACACTTCTACGAATAAGAAGACAATATGTTAAGAATGGTGTTTTATAATTATTACCTCGGTAGAGTAGATTTCTTTGGCCCAAGAATCCTTGTAGCCAAAAAAAAATTCGCCTCCATCTCTTGGGAACTCCGGGATTTGACCTTCTCGTAGACCCTTAATCTTTAGAGAGTCGGGACCTTGTGTCCTCGTCTCTTCCTTGGTTGTTTCTTTGTACCAGTTTCTTCTTTTTCTTAGGTAGCATTTGGTCCACCTCCTTCGAAGTGTTGAGCTTGAGGAGCACTTGGTCCTCCTTCTTCGTTTTGGCTAGCACTCTTTTGTCGTCTAGCACTAGCGATAACCTTCTTACCGCCTTCACGACGAGGCCCCGATAGAATTGGATCGTTCCTTTGCTTAGTACGTCTTTCCCTTTTTTGATACAAGATAAAGAACAATTATTTCAGTACATAATCGATAGACAAAGTAAATTGAACTTAACATATTGTTAACAACCGGTAGGCAAAAAAACAATGTAACCACCGATTGTGTACAATCGGTAGTATAAAAACAACTTAACTTCCGATTGTGCACAATCGGTAGCACGGGCTCTACACTAACTACCGAATGTGCATAAAAAATGAGAACACAAGTCTATGGATACACGCACAATCGGTAGTTACATAAAAAATTTAAATACCGATTATCACTTAATTTGGATCCAGTTCGGTAGTTTAGGTGTAAAAATAACTACCGATTGTGATCGATGTTTTTGAGGATCACTAACTAGCACAATCGGAAGTTTAACACTAAACGAAACTACCGATTATCATTACTTTTGCATCCAGTAGAATAATCGGTAGTTTATGTCTAAATCAAACTACCGCTTGTGATGGGTGTTTTTAAGGTTCACTGAATACTAACAATCGGAAGTTTAACCCTATACTTAACTACCGATTCTCACCAAATTTTGATATAGTAGAACAATCGGTAGTTTATAACCTAAAGATAACTACCAATTGTGCATGATTTTCATGAGCAGTGAAGAACACTGCCATAATCGGTAGTTTAATACAACCACGAAACTACCGATTGTGCAATCTAACCCAAAACCCTTGGTATTCTACTCATTAATTCATGCGATTTAAGCAATATAAACACAAATTATGGTAAACCCCTTACCTTATTGGAGCCATCAACTTCTCGAGAGGCATATTTTCGTAATCAGACTCTGTTTCTACTTCATCCTCATCGCGTTCATGGCTTTCATCGCTTTGTTCTTGAACAATTTCTCGATCTCCTGTAATAGGGCAAATGGCGGCCACTCTACATTAGGAGGTTGACGAGATGTTTGCTTTTGTCGAGGCATCTTTAGATTGTAGTAAGTACGATTAATTGGTTTACGATTATACGATGAATTGGTTTACGATTAATTGGTCGAAGATGAGAAGAAAATGGTGAAAATCGATAGCTTGAAGTGTAATCGGTAGTTTTGAAATTGGAGAGGAGAAGAAGAAAGTTGTAAAATCGATAGTTTGGATGGTGAAAGTGTAAAATAGATTTAGGTTTAGGTTTCATAAATAAAAGATATTTTGATAATAATTAGATTAATGAAAGGTTTTATGTTAATTTTACATACCCCTAAATTATCCCTTAGCCACACCCATTGGATTGCTTTAAAAAAATAGATCATAATTAATTTTTAGTGACCCTCAAATTCACCAGGTTATAAAGGAGATACCAAAACTAGTACGAAGATACCATTTAATTAATCCAATAGTCAATATCACTTAGGATCTATTCGTCCTATATTATTTTATATCACCCTTTATAAATTTTGTACATTACTGTCTATTTGTTCAGCCTAGAAACCATGAACAGAAGGGGCCAAGGGTCTCCATGTGTCCAACCATTTTCAGGCCTAAATCTATATTTGGATGACCCGTTTCCCAATATTGAAAGTTGAGTTTTAGTCAAACACCATTTTATCTATCAATCTTGCAAACCACATTGGGCACATTAAATTTCAGTCTTGAGTAGATACACTCGCCAGGTTATTAGGACTCTTAGTTACAACTAAGAATGTTGATCAATGCATAAAAGTAGTACATGGCACTTCCTCAGTTCCAAATTTTTAAGTAAAACTGGATATTTCTGAGAAAAATATAGTATTTCACTTTATTAAAGTAATCAAATCCATGAAAAAACAATTTTAATAAAACAAAAACTGTACAAGTAATAAGACCATAGTGGCCCGGCTAGTTTAAATCCATGAAAAACAATTTTGATAAGAAAAATAGGCTAGTAATAAAACCAATATTATAGTCATCCATCAACCATTAAACCAACCAATATTATAGAGTTCTTAATGAAAAAAAAAAAACAGGAAAATTAAGCTTAATTATACAACAACAGTTACACAGAAATACAGAATAAAATCCTAACACAAAATAGGAACTCAACACACTAAATCCTCTGAATCCTCCTCTGGCAGCGCAGTTAACAGCGGGACACGAACATCCTTATACATACAAGCATAAGGTGCATCAGAACCCTCGTAAATTCCAGTCCATTCTCCTTCATTAATACCACTAGCATCCCAAATTGAAGCATACAAAAACATAGCTTTCTCAGGGAACTCGACACCATCTTCATTATCATCTCTTCTAATAATCTTCCCATCAATTGACCATTCAATAAAATCTTTAGACCATTTGATCTCATAGTCATGAAACCCATCGCTACAATCAAATCCTAATTCATGAATTTGCTCTTTATTACCAGTGCCATCAGTATAATGATTAGTCTGTACAACTCCTTTATTATTACCTAAGAATTCAAAATCAATTTCATCTTGAGATTTATCACCTTCTAATGAAGAAAGATAAAGATTGAAATTCAAACCGTTTGTATTGCCATCAGGACATTTGATTTTAGCTCCAAATGTACCGTACTGGTAACGAGTTTTTGTTCTCCATCTTGATCCACCTCTTTCGTCGTAAAGAACAGTGATTTCATTTGTGTCTAACGTATGAGTACATACTTCTGGAGTGTAATCAACAGTTATTTCTTTGAGTAGTAGAGTTTGATGAATAAGATGTTCTGGATGAAGTTCTCGGTCCGCCTGTAGTGAAAAAGTTGCTTAGAATATTGTTGAAAGGGACCATGTAAAATTATACTAAAAGCTCCAAAAAGGTACTGGAAAGGCTGATTTTTTTCGAGACAGTTTCCATGAAGGAGACATTCTTAATCTAATATCTTCCCTTGATAACTACCCCCCTATGGGTCCTTCAAGCATGCCATTTAGTTTACAAAAAAGAAGTTAACAGAATCCTAATGCGAATAACATGTACCCACTTGCATGCAGTAACAAGGTAAGCAGCTGGAATCGTAACATTTGTAAGAATACCTTTTTCCTAATTCCTAACACATTCTTTCGATGGATAATCAATCAATTAACTCAAATCCTCAATCCCAACACTGGGACTGTTCCTAGGCTAGAGAGAGCAAAGCACAAAACTTACCCTCTATAAGTCTATATCTAACAGCATAAGTGCATAACTCTATGGAACAAGCCTAAATAATAATTCTGATAACAACGAGAACTTGCCAAAATGAATGAGTTCAACCGAACTTGCCAGTCGACAGAAAGCACAAAAAACATAAAAAGTATACAAATTAATCCACTATCCAACTATGGTTGAAATGTGCACAAACGCTTATATTTTTTAAGGTCATATCTGTTCTGTGACGAATGTGAGAAGTATCCAGTCTCACTGTTTATCAGTTTATCAACCAGAACATTGAGAACCTAATAACCTATACCAAACTGCGCACTCAAACTAGCAGAATTAGCTAAGCTAATCAATTAAACTTTGAGCCAAACAAAGAGAGGCCAGAAAGACAACATGATGCAGTATGACTTATGAGATCCTAAACACGTCGCGAGGACACCATATTCAAATAGCATTCTAATTCAAAACAAAACCCCCAATTCATTACAACTCCATCAATTAGAATAAGAATTTTCTCAAATTATAAGAACCAACAACACAACAATCAAAAAGGTTCAACAAAATCCTAAAATCAAACCATAACAAATCAACTTACCACATCCACGGCAGTCAACACCGGAACACGAACATCCTTATAGATACAAGCATAAGGTGCATCACCTCCCTCATAAATCCCAGTCCATCCACCTTCAGCAATAGCACTAGCATCCCAGACGGACGCATACAAAAACATTTCCTTCTCAGGAAACTCAACCCCATCTTCTCTATCATCTCTCCTAACAATCTTTCCATCAATCGACCATCCAATAAAATCCTTTTCCCATTTAATCTCATAATCATGAAACCCATCGCTACAATCAAACCCTAACTCATGAATCTGTTCGCTATCATTGGCAGTACCAGCAGTCATATGATTAGTCTGTACAATTCCCTTATTATTCCCTAAGAATTCAAAATGAATCGCATCTTGTGATTCATCACCTTCTAACGAAGATAAATAGAGATTGAAATTCAAACCATTGGTATTGCCATCAGGACATTTGATACTAGCTCCAAAAGTTCCATACTGGTAACGTTCCTTTGTTCTCCATCTTGATCCACCTCTTTCGGCGAAAAGAACTGTGATTTCATTTGTTTCTAATGTATGATTACATAGCTCTGGTGTGTAATCAACAGTTATTTCTTTGAGTAGTAGTGTTTGGTGAGTTAGGACTGTTTCTGGGTCCGCCATTGTTGGTTCAGAATCAGAAGTGTTTGACTTTTGAGAAACTTTCTGTATGTAATAGTAATGACTTGAGAAGATGGTGATGATGAAGAGAGAAAGGTGGTACAAAGTAGTAGTTAAAGAAGTTAACTTGATTTTCATTTTTCTATATTTTGTGGTGACACGTGGGCGAACCAGAAATGCGGGAGTGACAACGAAGATGGTGAAGAAATTTCCAGCAAGATCAGCTCAACTACGGAGTTTATTATTGGACAGATTCTAGGTGTGCCGATCGGACCGGATCGGATCATGTCGACTCCTTTTGTGATGGGTGGCAATGGATGGTGGAAAACACATTAAGAAGTTAAGAATCACTAATTTTTGGCCGACATGTAAACTCCCGTCAATGTAATAATGTTTTTTGTCGTTGACACTTGATAAAAATGTCTGGAATTTTCTTTTCTTTCTTTATGGACTTTAATGGGTATAAGCCAAATTGGGTCCAATGTTAAATCTTTACCAGAAACAAAAAGTGCCATACAACTTTTTTTCTAAAGTGAAATAGATAGATTAAAGCCAAAAAGAAAAATATACAGAGAACATTAATCTTATGATTCAGGCTCGTTTAGGATAAACTCCAGGTGAGATGTCCGATGATAGCTGAATCAGTTGGATTAGTATCTTCCATACTTGTAACAACATAGTTATTTAAAGTAGAAACATACGTTTTGACGGTTTCAAAGGTGATTCTAGGAATTAAAAAAGTTGGTGCATAGTTCTTCCAAAAAAACTGATATAGCAGAAGATCTTCCTTTCTTTGCCAACAAATCTGCTACCACATTAGCCTTTCTGTCAACAAACTTAAAACCCAAAAAAGGAAACTAAATTGTCTGCCAAACTTCTAGTTTCATCTAAAATTTCCTTGTTTTACCACTGGATCGAATTCTTTTTGCCTTGCAGATAAAGTATAGTAGATAAGTTGACCCCTCAATGACCAGGTTTGTAATATTTCTTGAGTTGACCCATTTTGTTGCCTGTAACAGAGTTACAACTTCCGCTTCTTCTGGTGATGAGCATGTGAGGCTTCCCATTTCTGCTCCTCCGAAAGTTTATGTCCAATTAAGCAAAACAAAACCAAACCATGCATTAGTAATTGCAGACTTCCAAGATGCATCACAGTTTATTTTGAAAGGATTAAGAGAAGACAGTGTCCAAAAAAGTTTTATGTTTGTGGTTCTAGTTACTATCAAATTGGTTTGGTTGATCAAGTTTGGGTACCAATATGCATAATGATTTGAAATAGCCAATGCTAGTTGAGAGGGTGATCTCTTTTTATCTTCAAATAATCTGAGAAATCTCTCTTTCCATATGAACCAGCATTTGGTTGAAGCTACATCCATGGAAATCGAGTTCTCATTGCCTTTTTCCCATTCACTATAATGTGCTAGGAAGGAATTATCAGAGGATGAGTTTGAGTTTAGAGATACTCCCTGAGTAGCCACTAGTGGCAGATTCCATACTTTTTTTGCATAAGCACAGTTAAAAACAAGTGTTTAGTTGTTTCAACGTTTGTCTGACAGAAAAAACATTTAGTATTCACATTCAAAATAGACACCAACTTCTCTTTGGTAGGAAATGCATCTTGCAAGCATTTTCATACAAAGAGTTTGACTCTTTGAAAGGTATCCATGCTCAATAAAGTTTTCCAGAAAATCCTTGAAATTCTAAAGACTGTCAAAGAAGGATTCTGCAGTTTTGCATAAAGAGATTTCACCGAGAATTCTCCATTTCTGGTTAGGGACCACCTTAGTTTATCCATTTTTAGCGCTCCTTCCTTTGTTGAGTATAACTTAATATTCATGATCTCATAAACTATAGAGCTGTTAACAGAGACTTTAAAGTAACTTGATTCCACTTATTAGTGTTGGAGTCTATTAACTCTAACACAAGTGTTATGTTATTGTTTGAAGTAGAGGTAGATTGAGATAGAACAGTATCCCTTCCCGATATCCACCTGTCATGCCAAATGTTTATTGATTTTCCATCCCCTACCAAATGCTATATTTCTTGATCTGCTCAATTCCTTGAAGGATATAATTCCAAATCCATGAAGATTTAGATTTTTTCTTGGAGAGTAGAGCCCCTAACTTCATAAAGTATTTTCCTTTAAAATATTTTTGCCCAAAAGTCATCTGGATTGCTCACAAGTCTCCAGGCTATTCTGATTATCATGGCTAAGTTTACTTTGTTTACTTCTTTGAAACCTAGGCCTCCCTGGTCAATTGGTTTACATAAAAAATCAAAGGCTTTTATGCACACCCCTTTCGAATTAAAATGTTTTCCCCACCAAAAGTCCCGAATTAGAAGACCGATTTGTTGAACACCATTTTACTTGGTTGGGATAGCGTTTTTCCTATCCATCCTTTTACTCTCTATTCCATTTTTTCAATTATGTTATCAAAAGCTTTTAATTTGGATCTATCAATAAACAGAGGGACACCTAGATGTGAATCTTTAATGTCTATTTTTTTTATCTTCAGAAGTCTAGATATAATCCCTTTGTGTTTATGATGCACCTTTTTGCTGAAAAACAGGCCTGATTTTGAAAAATTTATCACTTGGCCTGAAGCCAGGCTGAAAAGATTTAAAGCATCTAAAAGGTTTTTTACAACTATCTAGATCAGCTCTAGTGAAAAGCAGCAGATCATCTGCGAGAAAAAAAATGTGGTAAATAGGTGTTGCATTTTTGGTAAATTTAATACCTTTAGTTATCTTTTTTGTTTCAAATTGAATGAGAAGTAATGAAAAGACCTCCATACAAAGAATGAATAGATAAGGGGATAATGGATCCCCTTGTCTAATTCTTCTAGAAGGTATGAATTCCTCACAAGGATGACCATTTAGTAGGACAACAATGGAAGAAGAAGAAAGACACTGAAAAATCAGTTCAGACCAATCCTTAGAATATCCAAAAACTTGTAAAGTCCTTATTCAAAACTTCCAATTAACCCTGTCGAATGCTTTCGACATGTCTATTTTAACTCCTATGTTTCTTATTTTTTTTTTTAACCTTTTTTTATTGTGTGAACAATTATATGTGCCATAATGATGTTGTCAGAGATTTGCCTAGAGGATAGGAAAGCAGATTGCAATGGTGATATTATGTTTTCAAGAGATCTTCTGAATCTATTTGCCAATAATTTAGCTATTACCTTGTAAGGTGTGTTGCACAGTCGTATTGGTCTGAAATCAGCTAGGGTTTTTGGGTTTTTAGCTTTAGCTATTAGAAAAAGAAAGGTTTTGTTTAGGTCTTTATTTTAAAAAAATCCTGAATAACTGCCACTAATTGAGATCCAGCAATATCCCAGTTGTGCTTGAAGAAGCTTACTGGGAATCCATCTGGCCCTGAGGCCTTGTTGGATTCTGGATTTTAGATTTTTAATATCTTCCCATATTTCATCAGGGGATGGGATCTCAGTTAAGGCCAAATTCTCATTCTAGGAAATTTGAGAAGAGATATTAGAGAAAATAGCTTCATCCATACTAGAAGAACGTTCTGTAAAAAGTTCTGAAAAATCTGAAGTTAGAACTTCTTCAATTTCAGCTCTTTCAGAGACAGTTTTGTCATTTATATTCAGAATGCATTTTATATAATTTCTTTTTCTTCTTTTCAGAGTAGTAACATAGAAGAATTTTGTGTTTCTTTCTCCTAGAGCTATTGTGTTGTTCCTAGATTGTTGTTTAGCAATAGATTCCTGAGTGCCATACAATGCTTCTAACTAAAGTAGATTTCAATTTATTAGATTTGTGTTTGTTTCAGTACTAGGTTTAGCTGTCATACATTCTATTATTTTCAAAACTTTTTTAATCATTTTAGTTGGTTTCCCCAAAAAAATTTCTTTCCAATGACCCAAATTTTCTCCTTGGATTGATAAGTTTTCCACTAGAGAGGTTGCATTATTTCTCCTACTTATGATCTATCACCTCTAAACAAGATGGCTCTCTGAGCCATGTATCATAAAATTTAAATATGGGTGTGAGATGCAGATGCCATGATTCAAAGAGAGACAAATGGGGTTGTGATCCGACCCAATTGCTACCAAATTATGAAGTTTTGCTTCAGGAAATTCAATGTTCCATTCAACATTTGAAATTTCCCTATCTAGCCTTTGTTTAATGTTTGTTTTTCCTTCTCTCTTGTTACTCCAAGTGAAAGCATTGCATGTATAACCTATGTCTTCTAAACTTGCTCTTTGTATTAAGTTAATGATTGGTTCAGTCTTTTTTTAATTAAAAGGAAGGCCCCCTTCCTTTTCTTCACTATTGAAAATGACATTAAGGTCTCATATTACTAGCCAAGGAATATAATTTAGATTCACTCTGTGAGCTATACTTTCTAGATATCCCATGATTTCTAGTTTTAGTTTTTTTTTTTTTTGTTAACCATAAAAACAAGTAAACAACCATTCCTTTGAATGGAAAAAAAAATTCACAATGAAATTAATCATATTAAGGTTCCATTGAACCAACTCAAAATGAAAGCCATCTACCCACCCTACTGCAAGTTCCCCAATAATTCTATCTGGGTCTACAATATGGTAGTTAGGGAAATGGCTCATCAAGTTTTTCATTATGCCTTTTGAGACTTAATCTCAGATAAAAAAAGGATGTCCGACTTTTCAAAAATAGAAGATTAGTAAGATGTTGTTGTGTTTTCTTTTGTCCACACTCTTATGTGTTCCACGCCAGGATTTTTATAATGTAGAAATTTAAAAAAGGGAAAAGTATTAATTTTGAGTCTATCGATACTCATCTTTAAAAAAAAAATTGAATCCTTCCTTTGATTTTTTTTATAAAATTGAAGTGATCTATTAAATAAAAAAAAAAGTTAACAAGTAAAGAAATGAATATAACAGTAGACGGTATGTGCTCGATATATAAGGGAGTATGTTATTGTTGAGATCATGGATATAGAAATAGATAGAATTGATTGAGGACATACCTGGATCTTTTGCTTCCATTTTTCTGCAATTTGATTTTTCAGAAGATCTATCTTGTCATTGATGGAGAGAGCTTCATTGGAAGCAGATGATGATGAAACCCCTAATGAAGGAACCATATTGGTTCAAATTTTGAAAACCCTCTGATGCAGAAATTTTGTGAAAAGATGGCTCGTCCACCACATAGCTGAATGATCCATTTGATGCAAGTGAACTGTATGTTGGATCGATTGATTCAGATGATTCTGAGAAGGTTATACAGAAGGCAGGATTTAGATTATCAATTTTATCATTGAAATTAATCATATTTTCTAGAGTAAAAAACTGCTCATCTAGGTCTTCCAATCCATTTTTAATATTTTACAAAAGGAATGAAATCTTCCTCAGGAGTCTGAGAAGAAAGTATTTGATTGACTACACCTTGAAGAAGGCCTGTGTTTTTGATCTGGTAATCAGAATCAGAGATATCCTGATAGGGTTTAAAAGGAGAGAAAAGGGGTCTTGGTGGTGAGTCCTAGATTCTTTGTCACTTTCCTAGGATTGAACTAATATAGTATGCAAAGACAATATCTCCACGCCCCTCGTCACATAAGATAAGACAATCAAAGAGCTATTGGATAAAGAATCCACAAAAGCATCGTGAGCTTGCAAAACAAAGTCTGGTGAATGATACGATGATGGTGAGTCTATTGCTGCATCAGAGTCTAAGTCTCTGTCAATCTGCTCATTCATTAGTGCCTTAAATCAGAGGCCCATCTTTGCGGCTCCTCCTCAGAATCTGAATACGGACCAATGTCATAAATAATTCAAGAGGAAGATGATTTTTAATAGCACAAGACTCTTCTAGATGACCCAATCTATTGTAGAAATTATAAATCCTAAACGGAAAATCCATGTACACAAAAGCCTCAATTGATTCAGGGTGATGGCCAACTTTGACTCTAGCATTTGGAATAAGTTGTTTTTCAATGTTAATATAATCCTAGCCATAATGGGTTGACCCATCATAGGAATGGCATTTCTAGGAAATAATGCAGTAATATGACCTAAATGATATCCTATTTGGGTAATGCTATACTCATTGAAGTGAAAATGTTGTAGATTCAAGAATTTAACCCATACTGCAATTGTTTTTAGTATGTTCCTTTCCACTCTCATACCTGTGGTACCATCTAGACATTGGAAAAGCATCCCCGTAAAGATGCCAAGGGGCATTAGACAAGATTCCTATCATGACATCCCTGACGGAGAAAGAGATACTAAAAACATCCAAACCTATTATTTTAATTTTAAAACTACTGTCTTTTCCCCATCGGAGTTTCAGGGCCTTAAGAATACGAGACTTATTAAAGACAGAAGTTGAAAAAATCCTAGCCACAATGGAATTTTTACGAGTGAAGCCTTTAATATTTGGAATGGGAAAAAGGTAGTAAATGTGTTTTGATAACCCTTTTCTTTTTGTAGTTTCCTTACTGACTATGGGATTTTGAATACTCATCCTTTCAAAAAAGGACACATATGAAGGAGTAATCACAAGAAACAGAATGGAGAAGAAAATTAGGAAAGAAAAGAGAGAACAGAGAGTGAAAGTGAGACTTTGAGATACACAGTTTCAGATAGTAACTCACTAGAGACCAAACAAAAGGAGAGGAAACTCGGTAATGACAACTTTTATAATAATATTAAGGTTATAAGGGCATCCACAGTTATGAGACTAAACCCAAAGATCAAAGAGTAAAAATTTTACTCTTTGATCCGGCTCAAACACAACGAGTTCACCACTAAAAATGATCGGGCGGACGTCTAAGATAACGCTTGTTGTTGGGCGGACATGTGGGTGTACATTTATTGAGACGGGCGGTTGTCTATGATTACGCTTATGTGAGGCGGACGTTTTGTCGAACGGTAATAAAAAGTACGCCTGTTGATAGACGGAGTCCTAGACGCACTCCCTAGAGACGGGCGCTTTACTAGACAAACGCCTGATGGAGCGGTTCCCTAGCATTACGCCTGATCAATTGTGTACATGTGCGAGAGAAAGTATGTGGGGGAAAACACGGGCGGTTCCTTAGCGTTTCACCTTAAACTCAAACGGACTATTAACACACCGCATTGATTTCCAGGCGGTCTTCTTCTTCTAGTGTAGACAAGTAGTTGTGCTAATTTAAAACTACTAAATTTGCATGGTTAATGTGAATTTTCATTTTGTTTCTTTACTTCACAAACAGATGCACGTATTCATCGTATTGTGATATTTGGTGCCCTTCAATGATTTTTTTTTCTTCCCGATTTTGTGTCCTTGTGGCAGGTGACATTGGTACTCTATGTCGCTGGTTGCAACTCTCGTGCTAAGGGTTCCTCTCTAAAATCACATGCAATGGGAAATTTGATTAAGCGAATACTGCAAGCTTGTTGCACATAGAATTTTGCCCTATGTTTACTAGTCATCTTCAAGATCATGTATTGATCTTATACATCTCTTCCCTGCCTTGCATGTAAGCAACACCGGATGGTATGTATTGGACGTCAGAAGGAAAGTTTGATGTTTCACTTTGTGTATTACTAATATCTTTTTGCCGTGAGTATTTTGAATTGTTAGTCAATTTAAACTCATTTGTAAACTTGTTAGTAATTTTCTATCAGTTCTTGTTGTAAACTTGTTAGTCATTTTAAACTTATTTTCAGATCTTTGACAGGCTCTCCACAACTAATCTTTTCATGAAATGTAAATGTGGCTGCAATGCTCTTAACTTCATTCTTCTGGTCATTTACATTTAACTCACCTCAGCTTTGTCCTTTCTGATAATAGTCAAGCTTAAGGCCTGCCTTATACTTGCTGTAACACCTACTTGCAAAGCAAGACTAAAGGAGACAAAGAATGTGAGTTCTGTCTCATTTTGGCCCATCCTTTTCTTTTCAAGGTGGAAGAGAAATATCAAGTAAGTTTCTCCTCAAAGTAGTGGGGCGGAGCCTTAAGCTTCCGCTTGAATTGGAGCGGTACCATAACCTTCCGCTTGTAGTGGGGCGGAGCCTTGACCTTCCGCTTGAAGTGGGGTGAATCTCTAACATTATATTTCAATGGGACGGTGAGTTGGTTACCGTTTGTAAGTGGGCGTGATCCTAGACGAACGCTTCATCAAGTGTACTCTTGGGTGAACGCTTCATCAGGCGGAGATTTGGTTAACGCCCGTGTTTTGAAGTGTTACGCTAAAAGAGCGCCTGTCATCAGACAGTTCACTACACGCCCGCCTAGAATCAGACGGTTTCCTACATGGCCGCTCGACTATAACTCGTTTGGTGTTGATTTCAGACCATTTTGGTCGTGAACAATAAAAAAATCAGAGTCCCGTGTGGTTTTTGACGGACCAAAGACCATAAATAGGTTTGGTCCAGCTTATACTCTTACCATTACCATTGTGGACGCTCTAAAGGATCTATTAAAGTTTCTAAAACTAGGAATAAAATCAGACTGAATCAGGGAATAAAGAATAATTGAAATTTCAAAGGGAACAAAGACTGACCAATGGATAAAGCACTTTTCCCTCCTATTGAGATAGGTGTTCTAGATACGAAGGTACCACTACTTTCGGAAGGAAAATGCCGAAATTGTTCTGAAAAATAATGAGTTAGTTGCTACTCACTATGCTGAGACAAGTCGTCGATTAGACTCGGTTCGGGCAGAATGCGATAGTATCCAAATTTCTTATGATAGCCATAAGGGTGTCTTTGAGAATCATATGAAGACATGTCAAGCCGCTAAAAAAGATTACTTGGTCTTGAAATACAACGAGTTTGATGCAACTGTTGTTTAATCAGAGAAAACCCTTAATCTTACCCTTCAGATTTTAGAAGGTGTTATTAATTCTCAAGTGCACAATTATATCTCTTGCCTTATTTTCCTAGGCTAATCTTGTTTTTTGCAAGTTCAGCATCTCAAGCGGAAGTGGAGATTCTGAAGAGGGAGGTGGAGTCCTTGAAGGAGTCTGAGAAGAAGCTCAAGCGTTCTGAAGAATAGAGGGTACGTAGTCAATTAGAATTCCTGGATATTTCTGGAGAGATATTATATCTCTTGTAAGTGGATCTAGACTCTTTCCAAATTTCTAAAAAAAATTGTTATTGGATAGAGAGTTTCTGAAATTCAATGAAATTCTCTGTTATTGGATGTAAACTTTAAAATCATGAATTTTGATATTTGAGAGACTTTTTAATTGAAATAGGCTTAAGAGTAGTCTCTCCAAAATAGGTGATATTGTGATAGACTTCTCTACTTAAGAATTGTTTATTTCTTTAAAGAATATGTTAATGAAAAATTTGCAAAATTATTAAAGAAAATGACATAACAAAGAAATGAAAATGACATATTTTTGTATCGTCTTAACATATAAAAATTTATTACCATGGAATTTTCCATGAAAATAAGTTGCTATCATATTAATTAATAAAAAATATAAAAAATCTCTATAAATCAATGAAATTAGTCTCTATTAATCTCTTACGAAAGACATTAAAAATTTCTCAAAGTTTATAAACTTATAAAGACTTTTTTCAATTTTTTTAAAGTTCAAGTTTCTGAAATCTCTAGCCATCCTAATCCCTTGTTAAAACAAAAAAACGCCCTATTTTACATGTTCATATTTATATTTTGGTTATGATAAAATCTGAATATATTAACAAAGCAGAATAAACTTAGTCATCCGCGGCATGTTGTTTATTAAACAAATTATCTTTAAAATTATTAAAATCACAATCAAACTCGAATAATTTACTCAAAACCGTCTAAATACATGAAACCCCAAAGTAAACCAACTGATTATTTCCTTCTTATTGCTTTTTATTATTTTTGTTCTTTTAATGTGGCATTTGATTCCTATCAAATGATTTTTGGGAAATTTAAGATCATATGAATGAATCGAGTCTTGAAATGCTTCCGTATTCGCCAATTGGTGGGAGAGGAAGTGTTATTCAACTACTTGAAGAACTAAATGTGCAAGTTATGAATCCGGTGTTCCATGTTCGAACCAAGCACATAGAATTGAATTCCCACTACATCCGACATCTAGTTTAGGCTGGCACCATAGATGTTGAGTTTATCTCCTCATCCCTTCAGATTGCAGATGTCCTCACCAAAGGCCTTTCTTCACGCGTTTTGGACAGTTTGAGGTCCAAACTGATGCAGTTCTGCACACCTCCTGCTTCAGTTTGAGGGGGAGTGTTAGACAGTAACAATAAGTTACATATCTTTTATAAAGGTTTAAGTCTAATACACGTACCTCTCTTGCTGTTAGCTAGTTATCGTCAGTTGATATATGTTGATAATATCCTAGGCTTAAGCCATTAGGACTTTGTCATGATCGTCAGGTCCTTATCATTGTGATAGACAAGGTCCTATATAAGCTCCTATGTAATTCTCTTTCAGAGCATCTCTTATCATTATCAATTCTCACAGGAAGAAACTCTTTTCCACGTCTGAAATCCTAGACTGAAAAACTACAAATACTGCTGTAACCTTCTGTAGTAGCAAGTCGTCAAAATCTCTATCATTACTTTTAGAAGTCGTTTCAGAGCAATCTTCTTCTCCGTTTCTAACTGCAGACATGGCTACTAAAGTCAATGAAGCAGAAGAGTTTGGATTTCAAAGACCTGAGTTGTATAGTCTTAATCTTTCAAATTCCGTAGAACCTTACCACCGTCATATGTTTCTTGTTTATAAGAAGGTTGAGAATTGGGCATCGTTTATTGAAAAAGATGATAAGGATTCTCTTCCTGGAGTTTTAGCTTCTGCTTTGAAATCTCATGCTGATAAGACTCCTATCAAGACACGGTTAACGTTTTGCGAAGGACCTTATGGAACTGAGTCTTCTGGCGGGGATGTGTTTGTCTTTCCTGAAATGCTCAAGTACAGGGGTTTGGCAAGCAATGATGCTGATAAGTTTGTTGAAGATGTGTTGGTAAATGGTAAGGAGTGGGTGTCTTGACCAGTGGAACGATTAGTGGGTTCATATGTGTTTGTGTGTTCGCATATTGCTCGAGACAAAAGATGTGGCACTTGTGGACCACAACTTATTAAGAAATTTAAAGAGGAGATTGGATCGAGGGGAATGAAGGATCAAGTCTTTGTTGGCCCATGTTCCCATCTCGGCCAACATAAGTATGCAGGGAACTTAATTATTTTCAGTCGCAATTTGACAGGAGAAGTTACTGGCCATTGGTATGGATATGCTAATCCTGCGGATGTTCCTGCTATGCTTGATCAACATATTGGGAAGGGAGATGTCATCAAAAAGCTATGGAGAGGTCAAATGTTGGCTTTCCCTGCTGAAGATAGCCAGAAAGTAGTCGAAGGCAGCGGGAAAGGCGAGAAAGTGGAATCTCAAGCAAGTACTGGAGGTGGTGATATGGTGAAGGATGCGGGAAGCTGTTGCCAAGGTCCCAATGGGGTTTCTTGCTGCAGAGGCTAAAAGATCAAAAATACCACAAATGTGAAGAAAGCAGCTGAAGGTGTCAAGACCAGTTGTTTAGGGTTGTAATGGCTGCTGCCTTGAGCTATTGTTTTTTTCTTTTTTGAGTTTGTGTGGCCGGATTGGTTCTTTTTTCCATCGATTCATCAGTGTGCATTACTTCTCTGTTTTCCGTTTTCTTTTTGTGCTTTTATGCAGTTCAGATGGGTGATGACTGAGGATACGTGAGCTTTGCGCATTGGCAGAAGGTTCTTTTTGTCTGCTGCCACATTTGTTTCTCTATTTTCCAAGCTCTAGTTATGTTAAAGGCTCGCTTCGTTTATCAATTGTCTGTACTTTGGAACTCTCTTTATCTTACATGAATAGAATGGATATCTGTGTTGTGTGTTTAATGTCTCTCTCTATTTTGTCTATCATTGAAACCAGGTTATTTGATCTGTTTTAGTAGTTTCGATCCGAATCTGTTATAACAAAAGAAAATTTGTCAATCAAAAGAGCTACAGCTAGACCTTTAAGCAGATCCTTTTGCAAATTGGACCAACTTACTAGAAGATTGAAATTAGCCAGGAATGGTATCCTTTGGAACATGGGACTTCCTTGCAATTGCTTTTTCTTCTTTGATTCCGGCAACAATGGTATCTTTTACCATTCTCCAGGTTGACGCAACACCTTATCTTGTTCTTTCCACCACTTTCAACAACTTGGAGCAATGCACGAAGGGAAAGCTTCATAGTTTCTCGTCCAGAAATTTGCTTGTGGTTTACAGCCAGCCATTGGAAAAATGAACTGCAGTTAATTAATTCAGTTAATCTATTTATCAAGTGTTTTTACCAGTATCATCACAACTAAACATATAATAAACATTGTTGATTGTGATATTACTAGATCAAAAATACGAATAAAATATATTCTCCCTTTTTATATAATTTTTTTTTGTACCATTTTAAGTTTGGGCCCTCTGTTTGTTAATTAAATGGTTTTAGGATCGTTTGACCGTCAGTAATCAGTCAACTGTTAAGTTATTTGACCATTTAATCTACGAAAACACCACTCCGTCCCATTACATGCTATTCTGGTTAGTTCGTTCCTTTTACCAGTCTAAGCTGCTGACGCAATTTTTTTGTTGCAGCTGAGCTGATAGTGGGAGAGTGGCTTGAGTTCGATAAGTATCTATCTGTATGGGTCCATGAGATCAGATCAGCCACATTACTATGCTTGGGGATGCATTCCAGAAGAGTAGGGTTTATTGCACATCAAATATTTGACAAACTTCCAGAGAAGAAGAGATGTGTTGCAAGTTTTTGTAAACTGCACCATAATGTAACTGAGTTTGCCATCAATACATCATCTTAGTTCCTAATTATTCAATTCATCATGTTTTTTTGTTGTTTTCTTAACTTCACTCTGAAAAGCAAAGGAGAGTCGTTGATTTCCACTGAAGTTTGATGGAAATTCAATTAGTAAAGGAATGCAAAGCAGAGTCATTGAGGCAGCCGTTGCCACGCTCATTCTGGGGGTGGGGAGCAAATCTTCCTCATCATAGTAAAGATATGACTGTGAAGGATCCTCGTGGAAAGCAATCCTATTACTATGTGTTTATGCCAAAAAATCCTTTCGACTAAACAACCAATCAAATTCTT
>JAJJMC010010218.1:3911412-3928790 GCA_023531435.1 Papaver californicum
GATTCGATGCTTTATATGTCCGACACGTGTTTCCTTATCTTCAAAGATTTGTGTGATCTCGATCATTAAAATAATAGAGTAATTATTACAATTCACTTTCTCGATCATAAAATAATTATTACATTTTGCTTTCTCGATCATAAAATAATATAATAATAATAACTTTTTACTTTCCCGATCAGCTATCATTTAATGCTGTTTGTTTTATTCGATGCTGTTCAGCTTTCTCGATCTTATGTGTCATTCATGCAATTCATCGCTCAGATGTCAGGAAACGTCTCGTGTCTTTTTGAAATTTGATATCTTTAATAGTGATCTTGTGTTTCTCGTCTTTTTTAATCTGGTTGCTTCTTAACTTGATCTTCTTCCACGTGTCATGCTTCTTTAATTTACTAACACTATGGTAAATTTTCTCTTTTAGTTTTTAGTCTCGACTCTTGATATCATAAGCTCGTACGTACATAAACAAATAGTATTTCATTGAACCAAGGTACCAAAAGAACAGCATGTGGTGTGGACTCGAGTCCACTAGCTGTACACACCAACATTTTGATGGGTTTTCTGGTCTTATGTGAATGCTAGTTCACTAGCTCTACTTACCCTTGTGTATATTTTTAACATATCATTCTTATATGTGGTGGTCACACGACGTGTTTAGGATCCCATAAGTTGTCTGCATCTTTGGATAGCTAGCTGATTATGCATTCTAAGTACACAGTTTGATGTAGGTTTTCACTGTTTTGTTTCATAATCAGACTGAATTCTTCTCACAGCTATGAACTTAAGAACTATAAACATCTACACCAATGCATTTAGATTACAGTCGGATTAATGGATTATTTGTATGTCAGCTACGCTGTTATTTCCTGTCAGCTAACAAGTTCGGATCTGGTAAACTTAATTTAGAAGTTGTAGACATGAGAATTGAGATGCTTGTGTGATAATTTCTCTCTCACTTATTGGTTAGTTGATATAGATATGGTTACATTTATCGGCTTTTGCTTTACTGGGTCCTTAAGCCATTATTATTATTCTAATAGAAGCAATTCTCATCATTCTTGCACAAATATGTATTTCTTTAGGATAAAGATCTACCTGAATCGTTGACATTTTACTGTTTAGAGAAAGTCTAACTTTAGAGTTAACGCACTTGTTGCTGAAAGGAACTTAATCACTGCAAAGTGCGTTCATGAATATGATGTTAAACTTTATCCACTAAACCGGTGTTGATGCTTCTGATAGATCCATTCATCCATCTAGTGTAATTCTTATCCTTCTTAAAAAGATCAATTTGGAAAATCAGCGGAACTTTACATATATTTGCACCTGTATCAAACCTGTTCTGTGTACAAACTTCTGCAGTAATAGAAAGTATGTGGAAGTAAAAAAACAACCAACTTTGCGTTGCGTAAAGTAGCTTGAAACTTTTATATGTGTTAAATTTGCTACATGGTTAAAATTGATTTATTTCTTTATTAGTACTGCTGTATATTAAGCGTAGATCAATATCTAGTCGTGACAATACGAAATTGGTACACGGCTAGGATACTGAACTCCATACACATAAGAAACTAACGCCGCAACCTTTTAGAAGTTTCTGAATTTACCAAGTAATCTAGTGAATTACAATATCTGAATTTTTAATCTATGGTAGATGCATGTATATCTCATGTTGTCTGCTTCTTTATTGCCGCTGTAAGAGCAAGAAATTAGTTTCTTATTTGTTTATATGCTTGTAGATAGAATTTATAATTGTTTGATGGATCTTGTTCTCTATTTTTTCTTTAATGTTCACTGTATGTTCATAAATATTTCTGACCTTATCTAGATATTTAATGTAGATGTGGGTTCATTATGTACAGTGTTTGCATTAACAGAATGCAAGTGGGTTTCTCCTTGTTATTTAATAACTATATTTTGACAAAATCCCACATGCTCTTTTAGTTAAAAGTAAATGATTCTAGAGTATAAGCAAAAGAGATTAAGGATTGATTCTAGATTATGATGACACTCTGATTGTTAGAAGTACTATTCTTATCTGATTTAGCGAAAGAAACAAAACAGTAAGAACTTAGAACTTAGAAGATAGATTATTTATAAACATAGACAACAAAAAGAAATACATAAAGTCATAAATTATAGATATTTGATCACTAATTACTGAAGACCATAGATAGTAGGATCTGCAGAGTAACAACCCAAGATCTTGACATAAACAGGTAACTTAGAAAGTTCAGCTATGGCATCCTTAACTTCTTGATCATCTATGGAACCTTCAAAATCAACATAGAGAACACAAGGGTATTCCTTAACAGATCCTCTTCCTTCATGAGCATCCAGAACTTTAACCGGACCATTATTATTCAATGAAGAATTCACTTCTAGTTTTGTAAGACTGATCTTCCGAGACGAGAAAGTGGACAGAACTTTGAGGAGTACATCCAGAGTTCCACTGTGATGAGCTACTACCATACTTGTTTTAACTCTAACTTTTCTCATTTTTGCAATTTTTGGGTTACTTTTTGACAAAATCAGGAAACGAGTAACGTTCCATGATTCATCTTGTAACCCATGAGCTAAAACATCTAAACCATATAATGCAGCGGCTCGAGTACTAGCAATGGCTGCAGTATCAAGCAATCTATTAGACAAAAGAAGCTCTACTGCACCAGCCGTATCGTCAACAGCCTCATGATCAAGTCCTAACTCAGCCAAACTCCTGCCACAGTGAGCTAAAGCCATCGGATGACTAATCACTTTCTTCAGTTCACTTTTTGTCACACCAGGCATTGCTAATAAGCAGTACTGAACAAAAAGGCTAATTTCTTGCACAATGCATAAATCTCGTTGTAGTAGCAAGTCATAGTTTCTAACTGCAGTTCCTTCCATGGTGCTTTCAACAGGAAGTATAGCAAGATCAGCTCTCCCAGTTTCAATTGCAGAGATCACATTAGTAACTGCCCTGCAAGGTATTGTAACTGATTCAGGACAAGCTGTTTTCGCTGCAAATTCACTGTAAGCACCAGGAGCTCCTTGGTATGCTACTCTGAGTTTTCTTAAAGTCTTTTCCTTTTGCACCGATCCATTTAGCGAATTTAGTATTTTCGGATAATTTCCTCGTCGGTGGTTCACAGTTCTGAAAGCTGGTATTGATGGAACTTGAAAATGAGTTCTTTTTGTTGTTGACATCATCTGATTAAGCATCTCAGCCATGAGAATCTCAGAAGAAAAAAAGTAAGTAGAAAACTTAATTTAGAGAGGTAGAGAGAGATGATAAGCAGAGGGTGCCTGAATTATTGATCAGGCAGTGTGGGTTTTATAAGTAAAGATGACATGAGCAATTGAGACAAGTCACAGGTGAGTAGCACTATTTTAAAGTTTCTTTCAAATTTTTACCATTTATTCCATATCGAGATACACGTGGTAAATTTCGTGATGCAATGGTTAACAATTTTCTTCTTTTAAAATTACCTGTTTTATTTTTGAGTTGGATGCTCACAGACTTTAACAAATCAAAGTCTTGAAGTAATAGATCTCTCCAACAGGACTGCTACGAACAATGACCGTGAAAAAAGAAATGTTATCAGTTATGATACCTTGATACCAAGGAAGAACTTGATCCCAACATCTCTGATGAGAGGTGGAATCACCGGAGAAAAAGTGCATAAATGTTGAGGCAAAGGTCAAGATCTCGACATAACGATGATGGTAGTGGTACATGATAACAGTCCGAAATAGAACTATACTGAGGGTGGAAGAATCAGAATCAGTATAAATATGTTGGCCACACCCAAATTAAAGCCTGGCGAATTTGAGGGCTAACAAAAACAAGTTAGGGACTACTTTTTTAAAGTCATCCAATGGGAGAAGGTAAGGGACAACCTAGGGGTATGTAAAATTACCATAAAATCTTTCATTAATCTAATTATTATCAAAATACCTTTCATTTATAAAACCTAAACCTAAATCTATTTCACACTTTCACCATTCAAACTTTCGATTCTCTTTTTCTCCTCTCAATTTCAAAACTACCGATTACTCTTCAAACTACCGATTTTCCATCATTTTCTTCTCATCTTCAACCGATTAATCGTAAACCAATTCATTGTATAATCCTAACCAATTAATCGTATTTACTATAATCCAAAGATGCCTCGACAAAAGCAAACAAGTCGTCAACCTCCTAATACAGATTGGTCACATTTTAACGAATTAGTAAGAGATCGAGAAATCGTTCAAGAACAAAGCGATGAAAGCGATGAGGATGAAGTAGACACGGAGTCCGAATATGAAAATCTGCCTCTCCAGCAGTTGATGGCTCCAATAAGGTTAGGGGTTTACCATAATTTGTGTTTATATTGCTTAAATCGCTCGAATTAGTGAGTAGAATACCAAGGGTTTTAGGTGCAGTAGCACAATCGGTAGTTTCGTGGTTGTATTAAACTACCGATTGTGGCAGTGTTCTTCACTGCTCATGAAGATCATGCACAATCGGTAGTTATCTTTAGGTTAAAACTATCGATTATTCTTCTGTATAAAAATTTCGTAATAATCGGTAGTTTTGTATAGGCTTAAACTACCGATTGTGAGTGTTCAGTGAACCTCAAAAACACCCATCACAATCGGTAGTTAGATTTAGACATAAACTACCGATTATTCTACTAGATGCAAAAGTAGTGATAATCGGTAGTTTTGTTTATTGTTAAACCTCCGATTGTGCTAGTTAGTGATCCTCAAAAACATCGATCACAATCGGTAATTATTTTACACCTAAACTACCGATTATTCTACTGGATCCAAATTTAGTGATAATCGGTAGTTAAGTTTTTTATATAACTACCGATTATGTGTGCGTCCATAGACTTTTGTGTTCCCATTTTTTTTAAGCAGAATCGGTAGTTAATGTAGAGCCCGAGCTACCGATTGTGAACAGTCGGTAGTTAAGTTGTTTTTTGACTACCGATTGTTAATAATATGTTGAGTTCAACTTACTTTGTCTACCGTTTTATGTACTGAAATAATTGTTCTTTATCTTGTATCAGAAAAGGGAAAGGCGATCAAAGCAAGCCCACGATACAATTCTATCGGGGCCTCGTCGTAGAGGCGGTAAGAAGGTTACTGCTAGTGCTAGACGACAAAGGAGCGCTAGCCAAAACGAAGAAAGAGGACCAAGTGCTCTTCAAGCTCAACACTTCGTAGGAGGTGGACCAAATGCTATAGAAGAAGAAGAAGAAAGTGGTACAAAGAAACAACGAAGGAAGAGATGAGGGCACAAGGTCCGCGACTCTCTGAAGATTAAGGGTCTACGAGAAGGTCAAATCCCGGGGCTCCCAAGAGATGGAGGATATCTATTGTTTGGCTATAAGGATTCTTGGGCCAAAGAAATCTACTCTACCAAGGTAATAATTATTAAACATCACTCGTAACATATTTGGTCCACCAAATAGAAGTGTTAACTTTTATTCTAATTGTTTTTTAATTCGTCGTCTATATTAGGACCATTCTAATGCGGTCCGTCTACTGAAACCTACTGCCGCACCATACAAGATGAACGACTGGCCGTTGAAGGATGAGTGTCCTCGGTTCCAGGAAATTATAGAGCACTCGGTGATGTCTACGGCCGCCTTAAACTCCATGTTGAAGCACGACCGGGTGTCGATATCGGCATTCATGGAGAGGTATTATCCGGAGACCGATACTTTCCACATGTCGTGGGGAGAGATGACCATCACACCCGATGATGTGGTGCAGATTCTAGGTCTGGCCGACCATGGTACGGCGGTCAAGTTTGACTATGTGAAGCAGTTAAGCTGGGACCAGCTTTTTGTTTTGACCGAGAAGTGCTTTGGCTGGGACCGAGAGACCACCAACCAAGAGTTTGACCGGTGCGCAAGATACAGAAACATGCAATTTAGTATGGTTCATCTGATAGAAAGGTTCAGAGGCACCTTGAAAAAGAGAAGGCCAACCTAGAGTTCAGCGATGACCAGGTCAGAGCTGCAGCCACTGCATATCTTCTGTGCGTTTTGGGATGTGTAATTTTCCCCAATGCCAGTGGCAACCGGGTTGACGCTAACCTGCTACAACTTCTGGATCCCATCGAGAAAGTTCAAGACTATTCGTGAGGCACTGCTTGTCTTGCGTTTTTGATGGAAGAGATGAGGAAGGCATCCCGGGAGGAGACTAGCCAAATAGCCGGGAACGTGAGCTTATTGCAGATATTTTAGTAACTTCATTGATGGTTTGATTGCTGTTTATTCTTTCTTCTTTTGCTCTTTCAATTTTCTCATACTTGGTTTTATATGTTCATTAGGCTTGGATCTATGATCACTTTCCCTCCCTGGAGTTGGCAAGACAGAAGCCGGATTGGGAGAGAGGCACAACCCGAGGCCAAAAATACATCTTTTCGGGCAACCATTCATGGTTCAAGGAGCATGAGTTGATTGCTTTGAGGAGGAACCTAGACTCCATGGCGGCCCCAGATGTATGTTTTGATCCCTACAGGGAAGAGCTAGATGATCGTACTATACCTCGAAGGTCTGAGTTGGCCATGTACTTTGGACACTTGTGGCATCCAACATGATATGCCATCTACAATGCCTCTAGGGTCCTACGTCAAATGGGTTATGTCCAAGTAGAACCTAGGCCTCACATCCACGGGAAGTTCAAATTGAACGTTCCAAATAGTGTTTGTGGTAAGGACACGATCCAAGTTGTTTACACGCCCAACCCATTTGTTGAAGATTGGAACAACAGAATGCATTACATGATCGACGAGGGGGGACCTGTAAACCGAGGTGATGAGATAACCTCAGCCTATATGGTATGGTACCGGGAGCATTCTCATCTTAAAGTGATCCGTGAAGACAAATGAAAGAGTATCAGGGTGCAGGAGTATAGGTCCATCTTCAAAGATAACCCGTCGGCCTTAGCAAGGCTGGTACGTAATGTTATTTCCTTTTGATTTTAGTTTTACGGGTCAATATTATAGATAATAATCGTTTGATTGTTATTGCGTAAAAACAGAAGAAGAGGATTGCATTTCTTTCGAACAAGGTAGGTTCGTGCCTCAATGCGGGAGATAAAGACCTCCTTGACAACCTTGATAACGAAGCTTATGCTCTCCAGTTCGGAGATACATGTACGATCACGACCGCGACGAGAAATGTAACTTCTAAGAAGAGTAAACGTTCTCGCAGTTCAACGAGTGATGCTCCTCGAGCCAATGTCTCTGCTCCTCCAGCCAATGTCCCTGCTCCTCCAGCCAATGTCCCTGCTCCTCCAGCCAATGAACCTGAAGCCTCTGTTACTCGTGCTCCTCTTCCTAAAACCAAAAAAGTTATGAATTAGGTTGTAATCGTTAAATTGAATGATATTATTTTAGTGTTAACATTTCTGGTTTGAAGGTTTCCGATTTGAGATGATTATATATATATTTTTTAGTTATCATTTGATTTGCCATCGATTTATTTTTAACAAGTTATGTTCTTCAAAATTTACATGTACAATTGGTAGTTAGCGGGTTTGAACAAACTACCGATTGAGTAAATTCATCAGTAATCGGTAGTTAAAAATTACTTAAACTACCGATTATCTACATTCAGCGACAATCGATCGTTTGTACAAAATTTTAACTACCAATTGTGAGTGTCCAGGAGTTTTCAAAAATTTTGATATCCAATTTGGGGTTACTAATCATAATCGGTAGTTTGTACAAATTTTAACCTACCGATTGCGAGTGTCCAGGAGTTTTCCAAAAATCTCGATTTCCAATTTGCGGCTATTAATCATAATCGGTAGTTTAAGATTTTTTTAAACTACCGATTGTGATTGTACAAAATGTTAAAATTTTTTAAAAAACCTCGATTTCCAATTTGGGGCTAGTAATCATAATCGGTAGTTTAAGAATTTCTTAAACTACCGATTGTGATTGTACAAAATGTTAAATTTTTTTTAAAAATCTCGATTTCCAATTTGGGGATACTAATCATAATCGGTAGTTTAAGATTTTTTTAAACTACCGATTGTGATTGTACAAAATGTTGAAATTTTTAAAAAATCTTGATTTCCAATTTGGGGCTACTTATCATAATTGGTAGTTTAAGAATTTTTTAAACTACCGATTGTGTTTGTACAAAATGTTGAAATTTTTAAAAAAATCTCGATTTCCAATTTGGGGCTACTTATCATAATCGATAGTTTAAGAATTTTTTAAACTACCGATTGTGTTTGTACAAAATGTTAAATTTTTTTAAAAAATCTCGATTTCTAATTTGAGGCTACTTATCATAATCGGTAGTTTAAGAATTTTTTAAACTACCGATTGTGTTTGTACAAAATGTTGAAATTTTTTAAGAAATCTCGATTTTCAATTTGGGGCTACTTACCATAATCGGTAGCTTAAGAATTTTTTTAAACTACCGATTGTGAGAATCGGTAGATTATGGGGTACCCAAAACTTCCGATTCTTTATATTAGTTCGAACTTAGTGTACATATTTTCTGTACACTCTTGTTACACCAGGCATCAACGGTTTTTTTTTTTGAAAAAAAAAAGTCGTTAAGACTATAATCTATATAAGGAGGGTGACCTCTTCTCATTTATGCACCTCCAATGCATTATAACTCTCCAACTTCGAAGAAATTAGTGGCTCAACCTATTCACAACTAAAACATCAACTTTTTTCATTTCTTTTCCTCTACTGATTCTTCTACTCCTTTTACCCTTAAGTACTCCATTGAATATGGCTCCAAAATCTTTACCTAAACAACCAAAGAAGTGAAAGGAAAAGATGGTGATAGAGGAGTCCAAAACCATTGAAATCAATTCGTCAACCAATTCCGAGACAACTTACTATGTTTTGGATCCTCGGTGCATTTTAAGGGACAAAGACTTATCAAGCATAAACCCATACTACAATGAAGCTGGAGAGTACATAGGTCCACTTCGGGCTGATCCTAAGGGGGACGAGAAGAAGAAGAAGAAGAAGCCGGTTGAAACTAGGACCAAGTCCAGAGTAACAAGGAGTGGAAGAATTTCATGAGATCAATGAGATTGATCAATTTGAACTTCTATGCTGTGTTTTGTTTCGTTTAATTCGGATGTTTTTAGTTTTTTAAAACATGTTTAATGAACAATATGTAGTAAGTTTATTTGAACAAGTTTTTCTCCGGATGTTGAAATAGTATTACGAAGTTAGATGTTAAGTAAAATCGACATATTCGGTAGATAACTATGTTCCTAAACTACCGATTACGTACAATCGGTAGTTATTTATTTCTCGTGCTACCGATTATCCACAATCGATAGTTATTTATGTTCACTAACTACCGATTGTTGCAATAAAAGTCCTGGACAACAAAACCATTATAATCGGTAGATAAAAATGATCTTTAAACTACCGATTACAAAGTTAAAAATTTTAAAGTTTAGTTCATTATATGTTTACAATCGGTAGATATATATTTTCAATACCTACCGATTGTGAAAGATGAAGAGTTTGAAATTTTGGAAGTTTGAGAAATTCAATTTGGGGCAACTTACATAATCGGTAGTTTAAGTCATTAAACTACCGATTGTACAATCGGTAGGAAAATAAATCACGATCCTACCTATTGTACAAAACTAAAACTCGAAAAATCAATCTAAAACACTCTCGATTTCTAATCCAAAACTAACTCAAATAATTTTCTAATAACCAAATTAATCAACTAATTAATCAAAATTAACACTAATTAAGCAAGGTAGATTAGCCATTATAGAAAATAGATGGATAAGGGATGTATTGAGATTATTTCAAAATGACCTTATTTTGTCTTATTAGCCATCCCTAATTAGTTTTTGGTAGCCCTTAAATTCGCTAGGTATTAAAGCAGTCAGCTTTCTAAACTTTAAGATTGGCCCCTTAAAAATTCAATATTACACGTTTGGTACAGTTCCAAATTTATGGGGATTTCTCACCATTTTACATTTTTTATTTAATCGGTGGTTAGCTGGGGGGGTGTCTGTCGGTTTAGTTAAAGAGTTATAAAGATGTCACTTCAAGTTTTCCGTTGGATGTTGTTTGAGAATTATGGAGTGTATTTGTGACACACTCAATTATAATGGGATGGTGCGATGAACACCGGTATTCTCGGATATCTAACAGGTAGGTAGTAGACTAGAGAGATCAGTTATGCACTTAGATTGTAATTTCCATATGAAAGATTTTACTCCCGTTGTTAGAAAAGTATGCTTTTTTTCGGATAACCTCTTTTAGAGACGTGATGTTAAACTGACTGTGAAAATATATCGATCAATTTTACGGCATATCTAATCATTTTAAAAATATTTTAATGGAATCTTTTGTATAGAAGAGTTTTCCATGAGGGGTCATATGTGGTTGAAGAGTGATCTTTACAAGATATGGGCCTACCTCACATTAACATCTATCTATGTCTAAACATATGTTTGCTGCTTCTAAAGTTGCCTATATCTTTATGACATTTTATAGGATGATTGATGGTCCATACTTGTTTTCGGCTAATCTAATTTATGGCACCAGTCCTACAAACCCAATTACTTGTAGGTGATAAAAACTTTATATTGGGTTGTTTAACTTTTAACGACAAGCTAGGGGACCAATTATTTTTCTGAGTGTACTAAAAATATAACTGATTGGAGAACCGTGATGACATATACCTATGAGAGATTCTTTTATTGGTACAGTACTAAGAGGTTGCAGTTGGCTCACTCAATCAACCACTGCCTTCTTGTTGTTTTTTTCATCGCCTTTGTTTTGGGCTTCGACGATCCAGCGCTTTTGCTCATGCTAATTATATTTGTGCAGTTCTTCGGCTCGCGCAAGCTTGAGCCAGAGATAACGTTTTATATTTGGGCAGTTCTTCGGCCGCGCAAGCTTGAGCCAGAGAAAACGAAAACTTTTTGGAAGTGGTCACCAGGACTTGGGATCATGTAACTTCTTACTACAACCATAAAAATAACAATAAAATTGGATCAAACGTGTGGGTTTACTTCATTTTTTTATTGTGCTAGATTTCGTTTTAGAGTTGACTAGTTGCATGAAACTTATAACAGTAGCAGCCATTATAAAAATAATCAGCAGCCAGGTTCATAACTTAAAAATCATCTTTATTTGTTTTTGACCAATTTATATTATTATTGTTGTTTTTCTCAGAAAAATTATTCTCTAGGAAAAGTATATTTTCATTTTTTTTAATTTAAATAATTTTTAAATAAAATTAAGAAAATATAAGTATTATTTTTTCTGGGATAAAAATAGTATTTATTATGAAAGATTATAAGTTTGTAACATGCTTTGTCTTTCTGAAACATGTTTTGTTCACGCATACGTACATTTTCAAAATCGGTACTTTATTTTTTATAGAAAATTACTGATTTCAAATATAAAAGCCAAATTCTATGGCCCAATAATTAGTTGACTGATGAAGTTAATTATTCAAAAATAAATAAATAAATATTCGGCCACAATTTCGAAATATTTCGAAATATGATAACTTGTAATCGTATCACAATTGGTTTTGTTGAGAAGGATAAGGGACATGGCTCTATCAGAAGATGCAAGTTGGATTTAGTGGATAATGTTCCATAATACATGGAGCACAACTAGTTATTTGTACATCATAATCGGAATGAAAGACATATTCGGATATTTTGGATAAATGATATTGACTTGAGGCCCAGTACATCAAAGCCAATAAATGCAATCATATCTATATTTCTAACTATCTACTACAGATATTAACAAGTCAGAGAGACTTCATTACATAAAGTGCCTCATGTCTATATTTATTTCCACTTCAATTTCAGTTCAATTATGTGCTTTCAACTGTCATTCACTCTAACCACAAGAACTTCACACCATATACTGCACCTTTCAAAAGTTTTTCAGAAGGCATCTGGGCCTTCAACAAGCTAACAGCGGCCCAGAATTAGCTTCAGGAATACTCGAAATATCCTCAAACCTTCTCTTTAATTATACAAGGGAAAAAAAGAGAGAGATAAAGTAGAGCTGAAGGTTTAACAATTTCTTTGATTATGGTTTTTTATAAATCTTATCCGTTGTGACGGAAAATTTTTATTTTTATTTTTATTGTCGGAGTTTGTCTTTGCTTTGTTTCATTTAGATGCGTGCCTCCCAACTATAAACCTATTCCCTCCGGAAGTTACTAACGAGGGAAACACCACTCTAGTAGCCACCCTTTCCAATCTGAAATTATAAAGGTTGTTAAATATGTGGCCACTTATAAATCTCATGGGCCTGATTTTTTTAAGGTGAAATTTTTCCAGCACAAATGGCCCATTATAGGTCAAGACATATTCACATGGTGCAACATTTTTCCAATCGCACCATATCCTAAAGGAGATTAACACAACTTTCCTAGCTCTCATCCTTAGGATTGACAACGCTGATCCCAATGATTTTAGACCTATTAGTTTACACAATACAACCTACAAAATCATATCAATCATCTTACGAGATACTACCTATATTAAGATCTATCAAAGATCCTAGCAAATAAACTTACGTCAATTCTCTCCGGCATCAACTTCCCTTTCCAGGCATGCCCTTTACAAGAATAACAGACATCATGGTCATGGCTCAGGAAGTTATCCACACCATGATAATTTCCAAAGCTAAAGGATTGTTTGGTTTGTTTTTGCTAGGCTTGCTTAATTGGTTTGTCTTTGCAACAAAACCCTTTCCATCTGGCATCTGTCCTACTTCAGTTAAGCAATGAATGCTGGACTGGAAACTTACACGTTGGCGACAGGATTAAGGAGATTGGATTGTCCTTACTATTTAGTGCTTCAATTGCCTGATACATATGGACGGAAAAACGTAACAGACTCTTCAGAGGGATTAAGCCAACCCTTGCATGATGAGTGTATGAATTCTTTGCTAATTGGCAACTCGTAATAATATTTCCAGCACCTAACAACCGCAGTGAGTTTGACAATACAAGTGCCATGATGGGTCTAGAGGCGACCTTATGTGCTCTTTCCGAGTACTAAATAAAGCCAGCTATTCAATTTTAACTTTGGAAACACCACTCACTACAAAAAAAAAAAAAAGGCGAATGATAGGATGCTTCCTGAACTTCTGCTTTTCTCCATACAAAAGAAATGGGTCTAATTTTTAATAACTCGGTGCTAATTGTAACGACTTTGGATGATTAGTATGTACTCTGACATGGAGACCCTCATCCCCTTATATATTTATCTTATGCATGGGTTTTGTTTTTCAAAAAGTCTTTTATGTGCTGAAAATAGAAATCTTGTACATGGCATTAAAGTTTTTAAAGATAGTCTCTCTATTAGTCGTCTTTCATTTTACGGATCTCTGATGTTCCTATAAAGGATAAAACTAGTGAAGCTAGATACCTACAAGATATAATTGGTAACTTTAGCAAGATTTTTTTATAATTAATTATTTTGATAAGTCTGGGATTGCCTTTCGCCCAAAAATATATAAAAGGTTGAAAAATAAGGTTACCAATATTCTTGGCATTAAAAGTATGGATTTGCAGATATAAATGGTGGATTTTTAACAAAGGATAAAATAATAAAATCATCTATATCCAGTAATAGAATCAAAGAAATAATATTGTATATGCTACTAACTTAGCATAAAATTCATATTTCATATTCCGAAAGAGAATTGAAATATTGAATGCTTACCATGGGAAGCTCCTAAATGTATTGCACACTAGTAAAGAGCAACATTGTCCTCATAATATCACTGGTGTTAATATTAGTTCGTCCCCAGATGGTTTCAGACTATAGAGAATAAGCATCCAGAACACCTCTTTGTTCCTGAGTGGATGTTAGTGCTCCTAGATAGATTACCTACTAGTATAGAGCAACTTAATTCCTCTTTATATCCTGGTTGAATATTTAGAGTGACTTTACATCAATATTCAAACTCTAATTGAATATCATTGATTGATCATAACGTATAACAAGCTGTGCACGGATGCACTAGGACGAAACACCGCGTGTTCGTAAGTTACCGTCACGCCAAATTCAAAAACCAAATCTTCGATAATGATTAGTCGAGCATGAATAGCATATTCCCAATGTTGGTTGCATCAAAAATTCCAATATTGGTCAAAACACAACGAAACCCAAATTTTGATTAATACCCAAATTTTAAAACATCGTGATATCAACTTACAAAAACATGACAATGGGTGTGGAAAGGAGCAAAATATTCTAAACAACATATGCTCCCCTATTTTTCCACTAAAACGTACTAAAAGGGCATCTCATTCCGAATAACGGTCTAAGAGATATGATTCAAACCCTAGACGAACTACAATCTAAAAACTGTCATAATTTCATTTGGAGGCTTACTGTTTGCTCCGTTTGACGACCGAAACAAGCTCAAAACCTATATCCTTCAATTGAAGGATGTATCCAGCGATCTTAGGATTCCGAATTGGGGCTGATCATCAAAAACGGACATCGTATGAAGAATCTACAATGTTTTTACTGAAGGACTTCATATCTGAAATTTTCATAAAAACTAACACCCACGGATGTAAATAAAAATAATGCTCTTCAAAGCAAAACGCGAAGAGCATAGCTCGAAGAACATAGCTTTAAAGAACAAAGAAGAGAAAGAAATAAATTAGTAAGGAAAAAATAGGGAGATTGTGGGACCGGCACCAACCGGTCGGCCGGCTTCCCTTGGACGGTCCCCACTCGCATATTTTCTCCAAAAACTTTATTATTTTATTTTATTTTCTGGTTTCATATTTCCATTGAAACTCTTATGCTCTTTATACCAAAGCCTAATCTCTCTTGCTTCAAACACATAGCTCTACAGAGCTATATAAAGACGACATGGTACACGAAGAATAGTCCTACTGACTACTAAATTCGTGCTTAATCTATGATTGGACCTACCTTTGACCGGTCCTACCACCTTGGTCGGTCCTCCTTCTTTGGGATTCTCCCTCTTCTCTAGTTTATCTATCCACTAGTTACTCATTTACTATGGTTCATATGGCATGGTTCATCTAGCATGGTTCATCTAGCATGTTTGATCTGACATGTTAAGGTTTAATTCAGTTGGTCCTGCTACCAATATTTAAAATAACCTCAGTTTTATCCTACTCCGATGAAACTAAATATTTTACAATTTATTAGCAATCATTCAACTTGGTTCTCGCACGTCCAAGCGCTCACGCGACTTGAGGCTCGAACGAAAAGCATCATTCGAGTATCGTCGCGACATAATGATACGACACAACTACCAGTGTCAATATTAATTAGACTCCACAATTTATTAAGCATTACTGCTTATCTCAGCACACAACTAGTGCTTCGTCCATCAATGAGTCAACATTCTAGATTCATCAACATGCTAAGACTGACAGTCTAGCTAAGTCAACGACTAACCAGTCGTCTACAAAGTAGACTCAACCATGCTTGAGACATCAATTATGTCACATGTAGGGATATTCACTAGGGTTTTGGTTTGGCGGCCTACAACACGTATGGTGTAACAATACACCGACGACGAGAAAGTAAAAACTCGTGTCGGGAGTTGAAGAAGTGAAGGGAATAGTGGTCACACAACTGTCATGTCCCACTAATACAATGGAATTGGTTATCAACATACGATCTCCACTTCTCTACTATCTCACTCCTCTACAATTGCCACTACTTACTAGATCAATGTGTTAACTTCCAATGATATAAATAGGTTCTTCAACCTATCGATAAAGGACAAGAGTTTCATCTCATAAGAACTCAAAGGATCATAAAGCCATCATTCGTCTTTACAACAGTTCAAACACATACAACCATTGACACTCAACCTTATTGATCTCAATACACTTTCTGCTTCCATCCCTACAGATCAACCCTTCTCCTTCCTTTGTGACTAAAATGAAATTGGAACGGTCATTTCTTTATTTAGGATGATTTTGTACTGATTGATCTCTCAATTCTTAAAAGTACTTATACAGTACAAATGTTTGATGTTGAAGCGATTTGTGTTTAATCGAGTGACTTTCTCGAATGGTATAGATTGATCTTTCATTGCTCTGACTAGCATTACCCTTCTTCATAATTTCCATTTTTACCCTCAAATCGTTTTTACACATAAACAGCAGGATAACTATCTAAGTGTCCCATTGCTTCTTCGAAGAAACAAAATGGAATCCTTTGAACCTTTGTTAGGTAATTTTAAAGACAGACCAGGGATTTGGAGGTCTAAATATATTAATCTTGCTGGGAGAATAGTGGTGACTCAAAATCTGTCCTAGGGTCTACTACTTCAAATCACATTTCTATCTTTCTTATGCCTAAACAATTGACCGAGAAAATGGATTCCATCCAGATGAAGTTCTGGTGGAATAAGTGGCAAGACTCTAAAGGTATGTATCTAAAAAGGTGGAAACCGTTAATTTACCTAAAAAGTTTAGTGGTCTTACTATTAAGCAATCTAACATTTTCAATGAGTCTTTACTTTCCAGGTTAGCATGGAGGATGATAGACCAACCGAATACTTTATGGGCTAATATATTACAGCATAAGTACTTTCAAAATTTTGACCTCTTAACTGAAATTCTGCCCAAACAGGATTCATGGATTTGGCAAGGAATCTCAAAGGGTGTCAAAATTATCAAACAACATTATTGTTGGGAAATAGAAGATGGTACAAAGATTTCTATCTGGAGTCATAACTGGATTGTTTGAACAGGCCACCTAATCCTGGAATATTCTCTAGGAACATGAAAACTGTGGCCAGTTAATTAACAATGAAACCAGAACTTAGAAGGTGGATGTCTTAGAAGCTTTATTTGACAATGTCATTGTTAAGTCAGCATACAAATTTATCTTGAATGAAACCATTAACCTGTCTAGTATATACCCAATAATGATTTCCCATGGAATAGTTTTTGGAAAATCAATCTGCCCCCCTAAGATCATGATTTTTATATGGAAACGTATACATGGTTGTTTACATGTTCTTGAAAACATTACTGGATTCAGTAATAATAGTGATTCTATTTGCCGTTACTGTGTTAATCATATGGAATCTATGCAGCACCTCTTTCTTGAATGTGATTATGCTAGAAGTGTTTGGGGTCTGTTAGATCCTAACCTTGTAAGAAGAATACAAAGGTTATTAAATATTATTTGAAGGGTTGGTTAATGTTTGTGCCAAAAATCTCTTCAACACTAAACAACCAAAATCATCAAAAATCAACCAAAGAAGAGAAGAAATTGAACACATTATTTAACGTGGTTCAGCCCTTAATGGCCTACGTCCACGGGTAGTGAAATTGAAGGGTTTTTTTATTGATCAATTGAAGGTTACAAATACAGAGAATTCCATTAGA
>JAJJMC010010218.1:3937974-3952728 GCA_023531435.1 Papaver californicum
ACTAATCATAATCGGTAGTTTAAGATTTTTTTAAACTACCGATTGTGATTGTACAAAATGTTGAATTTTTTTTAAAATCTCAAATTCCAATTTTGTTACCGTTGATGAACGGCTATAATTTGTATTCTGATACACCTATAAATAAATGAATTTATATCTATCATTCCCATTTCAAATCCACATATTTTATATTTCAATGAAAATTTCTAATCTCTTGTTTTCATTTAATGTCGGGTTACGAAAATTTTAGGCTTAATGCAGAGAATTTTACCCTAGAGGAAGATTTATCCCTATGTCGAAACATAGTATTACATTATCCAGCAAGGGGTCATGAACGTCGGATGAATGGTTCAATGAGCATGGAATGGTTAGAACATATCCATGATAACTTTTGTAATGAAACCGGTAACCCCAATAACCGGAACAAAGCAGGCCTTTTTTGTCGATATATGGAAATCACAAGGGAAGTACTAGAATTTTCTTCATTAACCGCTAAGGTGAATGGAAGAAGAATTAGGAATGAAACTGATGATGAAGTTGTTGCCAGATCTCTGGAGGAATTGAGAAGATGGAAACGTTCAGATTTCAGGTACCAACCTCATTTCGAGACTCTAAGGCTGACGGAAGAATACAATCCTTTTGTGTTGATTATTCTCCCAAGAAGTGAAGAACGTCGTCTCGGTCGTCATACGCCCCGTTGAAGGTTTGATAATAGGTTTGCTTAAGTGTTTAAGTGTAATCTACTGATTTATTATATTTCATTTCCTTTAATGTTACGCGATGTAAGCCTTTTCGATTCAATAAAATGAAAGATGTTAAGTAAAATTGGCATAATCGGTAGATAATAATGTTTCTAAACTACCGATTACATACAATCGGTAGTTATTAAATTCACATGCAACTGATTATCCACAATCGGTAGTTATTTATGTTCACTAACTACCGATTGTATCAAGAAAAGTCCTGGATAACAAAACCATTATAATCGGTAGATAAAATTGATCTTTAAACTACCGATTACAAAGTTTAAAATTTTGAAGTTTAATTCATTATATGTTTACAACCGGTAGATACAAATTTTCAATCCCTACCGATTGTGAAAGATGAAGAGTTATCGATTTTGGAAGGTTTTGAGAAATTCAATTTGGGGTGACACCCATAATCGGTAGTTTAACTACTCCATTAAACTACCGATTGTATTTGTACAAAATTTTGAAATTTTTTAAAAAATTTCGATTTCCAATTTGGGGCTACTTATCATAATCGGTAGTTTAAGAAATTTTTAAACTACCGATTGTGTTTGTACAAAATGTTGAATTTTTTTTTAAAAAATCTCGATTTCCAATTTGGGGCTACTTATCATAATCGGTAGTTTAAGAATTTTTTAAACTACGATTGTGTTTGTACAAAATGTTGTAATTTTTTAAAAAATCTCGATTTCCAATTAGGGGCTAATTATTATAATCGGTAGTTTAATAATTTCTTAAACTACCGATATTGGGAATCGGTAGATTATGGTGTACCCTAAACTTCCGATTTTTTATATTAATTCGAACTTAGTGTACATATTTTTTGTATACTCTTGTTACACCAGGCCTCAACGGTTTCTTTTTTTATTTAAAAGAGTCGTTAAGACTATAATCTATATAAGGAGGATGATATCTTCTCATTTATGCACCTCCAATATATTTTAACTCTCCAACTTTGAAGAAATTAGTGGCTCAACCTATTCTCAACTATAATCATTTTTTATTTTTGATTTTTAATTTTAATCGTACATCTCAAATTAAATTACATAAATGAATTAAATTGAAAAACATGAAGTTTATGTAGATAGCGCTAACACTGGTCGTCATGCCATTTTCAATTGTGCAATGGATTGCATTTCCTATCAGGAATTGGTTCCATTGACTCAAAAATTCTTACTTGATTTGAGTTTAGAGCACCGGTCCCATGAAAGATGCCTCCTTAACTTCCGCTGATCAAATTAATGAGGATAGTTGAATCTTGAGACTTGAAACCAAATATATTTATATGCTTAAAGATAAGTTATAAATAAAAATCATGGCCTAGAGTTGAATTCTTTTAGCTACACACAGATGTAAGCCTTTTAAAAGTATAGAACTGCACTTCACGACAACTTAGCTTTTTATTTTTATGACATTACATTGCTCTATGTTTCTCGAAGAGTCGCTTCGCTTATTGGTAGAAGCAGAATCAATATATTATCCAAAAAAAATTAAAATATAGTTCAAATGAACAAATAAAAATAAAAACTAGGTAAAATGGACACCAAAAAAATAAAATAATTATGTCATTTATCTTTATATTTTTTTCTTTTATATATTATTTTTCTCCAATTTAAAAATAAATCATAATAAAATTTATAACTTTCAAAATATATATCCGATTTTAATAAAACTTATATTTTTGGAAAGGGTTTTAAATTATCTACAAAACAAGATCCATTGTTGATAGTAAATTCAAAAGTTTTTTTCAAAAGAAAATAGGTAGGATAAAACTGGTTGCATCCTGAATTAGAATAAAATAGAAAAAGTTATTCAGAAAATAGCTTAGATGAAACTGGATGCATCCTGACTTAAACTAATAAAAAGAAATTATTTAAAAAATAGTTAACATGAAACTGACTGCATCTAATATCATTCTTGGATGAACAAAATAAATATAGCTAAACCGGTGTTTCTACCATTTGTTCCATATAAAATACAAAGATCTAGCATAACCATCACACCACTACCAACATTTTCAATCGCAACAAACACCACATTATTGCCACCGCCACATTTAATAGTAATAAAATATAACAAACACCACCATAACTTTCACTATAAAAATAAATAATCATCTAAATGTGCAGGATGAAACCAGATACATCATGAGAAAAACATGTTTATTTGTCAGAATATGCAGGATGTAACCAGATACATCTTGAAGAAAACATATATTTTTGTCTGAATATGCAGGATTTCTACCAACGAAGTTGTGGTTTTAAGCTTATCCATCAACAATTTTGTTAGTAAGAAATGTCCTGAAATTTGGAAATAATTGATTCTTCTCCAACTTCTTCTGATCTTATTCCTCAATAACCCAGTATTCCTAACATTATAACAACCGCCCCGGCTGTCTCAGCTTCTGTTTCCACCACCACTACCCCAGGAATCGCAACCACCATTACCACCACCCAGACTGGTAGTGAACCTGATATCAAGCGGGCAAAAATTGAAAAACTTGTTACTCCAATGGCTATAAAGACAACACCTGAAGAGAGAAAATCCCCTCAACTGTCGATGATTCTTCAAGGAAATTGTTTCAGAGGTTGTGGACAGATGAAAATGAAATAGGGCTTTTACAAGGGTTTCTTGAATACAATACAAAACAAAAAGGTACTAGTACTAAAAACTCATCATCTTATCATCATGATACAGGTCCATTTTTATGATCGGATCAAAAAAAACTACAGTTAGAGTTTAACAAGAATCAGTTGGTTGAGAAATTAAGAAGATTGAAAAAGAAATATAGAAATGTTATGAATAGAATCAGTTCAGGTAAAAAAGATTTAATCTATCATCAACTGATTTGGGTAAAGTTGTTGGAGGAGGAGAAATAAAATTAGTCGTTGGTGATGAAAAATAAAATGATTTTCCAACATCGATTTAAAATGATTGAAACTGGTCTTTCAATCGGAGGTTTCTGTATAACAGTTCATATTTAAACAAAACAATTAAAGAAGACGGGGGCATATTGGTATATTTTATTACACTAGTAGACAAAACTTTGGACATAATACCCAAATTGGATTTCAAGAAAGTATCTTTTAAATTCATGGAAATTAGAGAAGTATCTTACTTTGCTTGTCTTTTAGACCCATGAAAAATATTTCAAGGGTTATTCAACCAATTAACTATATCAATAATTGTTGTTTTTCAAATGTCAGAGATCGAAAAACTTTATAGTTTTGTAGCCGACGTCAGAACAAGCTTCTTATACGTCTCTCATTTCTTTTTTACACCATATGTAACATGCCCTATTCATGAATCATGATTGATGTTTTTATGTTGTATGAATGTTTTTTTAGATTTTCCGCACTGATCCTAGCTACCTCGACGAGTTCGAGGGTTTTTCTTTTTAGTGGTAAGAATTTTACTATTGTTGGCGCTTATGACTCTTTTAGCAATGAAGATTATCTTACTTTTCCTCATAAGCAATTGTGGTACTCTCTGACTACTTTATCTTGCTTTCCCTCATAAGCAAATATGGTAATCTCTGACTACTCTGAAAGTGTCATTTTTTGTCTGGATTTTGTTATAAAGGAGCAGCAATACGAGATTATCTCTTCAGAGTTAGGAATGTGCAACTTCCACTTTGTCTACTTAGTGTTATTGATACAAAAACAAACTCCCACATCTTTCTTAATTGTAGGACTACTAGATATCTCTAGAACTATTTTTTTGATAGTTTTGGCGTAGATTGAGTTTCCCCTGAATTTGCTAAAGCCTCGGTTTGCAACTGGAGATCTTCTAAAACAAAAACTAGAAAGCGTAATATTTTGTCCCTTTTAACTTATGCAATTTGGTGGATTGTCTGGCAGAAACGAAATAATGGGTATGTTCAGATTAGTCCCATATTGTACGAGCGACTTAAGATTCTGCAGTTAATAAACCTTGGACAACTCTAACCTGGTAAACCGGTTTTTGAGGTGACGAGTATCAGAGCTAGGCTCTGTATGAGAGTAAGACCCAGTAAGATCCAAAAAGGTAGGGTAATCATACAGTGGTCCACGATGTAGAGGACTCAAAAAAAAAACCTACACGTGAAGGGGGCATGTTAGAGATAACAGTCCCACATAGACTACTTCCTAAGCATGACGGCTCAATATAAGGTTGACCACATTCTAATATTGTATCAAAGCAGGAGGCGTGTTGAGATTAGTATTAAATTATACGGGCAACTTAAGATCTAACAATTAATAATCCTTCGACAATCCTAATCTTACAAGTCGGTTTTTGAGGTGAGTTAAATTCATTGACTTCAATAGGGTGTTTCAATAACAAGTCTAAAAACAACGAACAACTTATTATCGCAGTCAAATGTATGTTCAATTGGGCTCTTCATAACAAGATTTTTATAGACAACTATTTGCAATTGGGATGTCTGGTGGATTGTCCTTGACAAAAAAATTCTTTTGTTTTTAGATATTTTTTGATGTATTTTATCTTTCTATTGTAACTTTGCCACATCGAGTGATCTTTTTTATATATAATTTTAGCCTTTAAAGTCAAAAAAAGAATAATACTCAACCTTATAACGTAATCTTATTCTGTAAAATATATATGTCAGTGTCCATGACAATCTATACTTTATCTCACCCACATGAAACAAAAAAGGAACATAAATAGTCAAATTTTCAGCAAAATATATCAACGTTAATGTCTATGACATCTATATTCTTTAAAATATACCTAGTTCGGTTCCATGTCACCATCCCGTTTGAAAGCATCTTGGAGAAAAATGTTAGGCACCCCCTAGGGTCTAGTTGCGTGCCCTCGAGGGCTTGTGGCATGTTTCTGGTCCATCCTTATAGTTTGGCATCCATGGCATACATATTTTTTCCTCCTAGAATCTGTAGTTGAATAAGCTTCAATAAAGGTGTAGAGTCCAACCTTTCTTTGTCCATTTCGTTTCTTCTTTGTTAGCTTTCACATATACGAAAACTACTTAAATTTCGTATGTCATTTGATACGTAAAACTCGTTGGACATGGTCCTAGAATGACCTACATGCAACAAGACAACTAAAATTGGATAATGTAACGCAACTACTGCATAATTATTTAGTTTTAATTATGCTTATTTCACGCATTCTTTGTTTTTAGATTCATCAAATAAGGACGTTAAGCTACGAGTCAAATTTGTTTTTAAAATATTTGGGCCACTTTTATTGAACAAAATAAAATATTTAAGTCAGTTATCAAAAGCTTATAAAATCCTTTCCATAAAATAAAATGTGCCCAACAGTTTGGCTGGATTAATAAATACTGTAATGTTGAATTTATAACAACAATGCTGTCGGTAATCGACAGACTACTCATTGCCATACAGTACTCTCTCTTTTTTTAAGCAATTCCTATATACTTAATTCTTATCCTTAATCCAGCTTATTCTTATGCAGTTATTTTTCGAATTAAGTTTATTAGGTTGTGTATTTCTGTGTTTTTTTTTCTCTTTTCCTTGTCAAACTTTTTAATTTCGTATGGTTTTCCTATTAGGTTTGGGATCTTGATCTAGGGCGAGCTATGTTTGAGAAAAGGGTGACCAAGTTATCAATTGGCCCACCTTTCCATGTGGTTTCCCCCCTAATCTTGATGTATTTAGAACCTTTGCAATCTTAATTATTATCGATAAAGAAAAATTATTATAATAATAATATAAAATAAATATAATTTAATCTAAAACAAAATAAGTTTTTTTTTCATTTTCTTCCTTTTTTGCGTCTTTTACCAGAAAAACAAAATCCTAGACTCATTTAGTTTTTTGCTCAAATCTAGTGGACCTGATGGAAGCAAAGATGCTTACTCTTTTTTTTAGTTTTATGTCAGTGATTGTAGTTGTTGTTTTTTAAATTTAGATTGCTTTTTATTTGATTTTAATATATTTTTATTTTTAATTAAGTTTAGTGATTTTTTTTTTGCGATTCTTACTTTTTTTCCCGTGGATTCTACCCTTTTTTTTATTAGGGGATTCTTTCTATCAATGAAGTTTTAATCATAGCCCACTGATTTAAGTTTAAATACTGTGAGATCGACAAGGATTTCTCTTCATTACAATCTGCAATATGATAAGATACAGACAAAATTATTCTTATTTCACAAGAACAACTCTTCTTTAAGAAGAACAATGTCCAAAATGATTTGATATAATTTCTAACACCATTCGTTCTTCTATCCTCTAAAGAGGAATTTGATACGATTTTCTCGATGTTTATTGTATCTTTCTTTATAATTAGTTTTTGAGTTTTTTGTTATTTGATGTTTTTTGAGTTTTTGTTATTTGAGTTTTTTGTTATTTGATGTACTTGAAGCTATTATATAAACAATCTTATTATGGGATAAATTGGTTAGATTGATATAAAAAGAAATAAAAGAATATTAAAAAAAAAAAGAGAAAATGGGTCTATTGCCCAAGATTCACTAGTTCATGGGTCTAATGGACTTGTAAAATTAGGGATGGGTCAAATGGACACAATTTTTTTTGACATTTATATTCCCTTTTAGAAATATTTCTTTTTTATCCTTTCTCTCTCCAATTTAAAAACAAATCATAAAAACACTCATAACTCTCAAAATATATATCCGATTTTAACAAAACTTATATTTTTGGAAAGGATTTTAAATTATCTTCAAAACAAGATCCATTGTTGATAGTAAATTCGGATTGTTTTTTTTCCGAAATAAAATAGGTTTAAAATAAAATTGAAAAAAAATATTCGAGTTATAGCTAGGATGAAACTGGTTGCATTCTGGTTTAAAATAAAATTGAAAAAAAATATTCGAAAATAGCAATGATAAATCTGGTTGCATCCTAACTTGAATTTGTTTTCATCCATGTTTATACTAGTATGAAACTAGTATCATCATGCTCAAAACACTCTACATGGCTCAAAAGTGCTTGAGAAGAAGAAAATAAGGTAAAAATAATAAAACAGAAAATCTTCAATGTTTTTTTTGGTTACAAATTAACTGTTGCAATGAAGCTGAAGATAAACTTTGCAAAGTTGAAAATAAACTTTGTTGATTGGTTAAAGAAATCATTGCAGCTGAAGATAAACGTCGCAAAGATGAAGATAAACGTTGTTGATTGGTTGAAAAAACCGTTGTAGCTGAAGATAAACGTTGTTGATTGGTTGAAGAAACCGTTATAGGTGAAGATAAACGTTGCTGATAGGTTGAAGAAACCGTTGCCTTTTTTGTTCTTCCAGTCTTCATCAGCAGCAGCATCAAAAAAAAATTATGAATTGATTTTTTTCGATCTTTTTAGCTTCATGAGCTTCGAATAACCGCGTTATATTCTAAAAAATCCATTTTCCACTAAAGATCCTATCATATATTCAATTGCAATTGCCATGGTTTGAATTATGTGTGACCTTTTTAGATCGAATGTGACGCGATAATCTTCTTTTGTTTCTCGCTTTCTCTCCTCTGTCTAGAAAGTAGAAGCTTTTGTGTCGTATTCGTGCAATAATGTGTTTGAAGTCTCGTTCATACATGGTCAGAGACGAAAAATTATAGCTAAATGGAAATGAACTGTGCTATGAATCAAAATACATACTGTTATCAATATATACTTCCGTCTAAACATATATTTTTCTTAAGTTAAGGGTATAATAATCAAATGATTTAAAAATAAAGATATAAATTTAGATTAAATATCCAATTTAGGATATTAGAAAAGTATCCAAAAGATTTTTAGATATTAGAGAAGTATCTTACTTTATTTGTCTTCTAGACCCAAAAAAACAATCCATAAATTTTTAAATCAATAAACTATTTATTTATTTTGTTAAGATGAAGATAATATAAATATAACCTTATTTATTCTCTTATTAAATTTAAAAGAAAATTAAAATGATAATATTACTGTTTGTATGAAGCGTGCTATTTTTCATGGTATTACGTCATGCTTTTTTGCTTGAATCTTGAAAAATGATAGTACTAAGCCTTAAGCTAGCGTGCAATTGAATTTTACAATCCAGTGGGATTTTGCGCAGGAAATAGGTTTAATATTTTTATATATATATATAATCAGGGCATCCATCACTGGCATGGCAATGTGGGGTTACCGTTGACTTATAGAAACTAATGGCTTTGTTGACTTTGATACTATATGAGCGTGAGAACTTGCAGAGATGACATGTGGGTTGGCCGGTTGGCTCAACTGGTGCTAAAGAAAATAATAATATAAACACACACAAAGTGAAGAAAAAAAAAAGATGAAAGATAGTGTGGGGATAGATTTATGGTTCGAATTTAGTTTTTCTCCATTTGTTTCTTTGTTTTAAAGTGGAAATTTATTGCATATGCACCACGATTGTGTCACTGTATCCTATCCACAAAATAAAAAGGCCTTTTATCAAAATTAGAATATATTTTTCCATTGAATTTTATTATTGGACTGTAGTCCTTAATTTTCAAAGGTTTACCCGATAATAAAAGAGGATTATCTTGTAATCAATTAATTAGTATTAATATTAAACTAATTTTTAAACTTCAGGTAAGGAAATTTTTTATCTCTATATCTTTTTATTTTACGTGCAAAGATTTTATCTTCTAATCTGGTGAACCATGAGCAACAGGGTCACATCAAAGGTTTTAAAATCTTTAGGAAAGTTCCGAAAATCCTTCACTTAAGGTATGTTGATGACATGTTCAGTAGACCATCTTTCCTGCTCTAAGGTCAAATAAATTTTGAACCCCTACTCCTACTCAGCTGGGAAGTCCATCAGCAATGCCAAATCCATCATCATCTACCATCCTAAAACACTTTAACCCACTAAAAACTGGCTCAATGCCTTCTTTAATATTCCACAACCCATATTCCACCAACTTATCCTGGAGTTCAATTTAAACAGGGTAGAAATTCATCTCATATTTTTACTCAACTTCTTTAAAAATTAATATTCAGTTAGTTGATTAGATTAACGAGTTAGTTTATAGTTAGTGTTTTGAAAACCAAAATATTATCATTTGTAGTTTTGGAGGGAGAAGAAGAAGAAGAAGGGGCAGTGATAAGAAATATAATTATTATTTTTTTTGAAAACCTAGAAATTTTGATTTTCTCCACACAAATGAGTGATTTTAATAAGAGTTATGAGGTAGGTAAATCATATTCTTCTAAATCGAACAAGATATTCATACAACAAAACAATGATCCTACCATGGATTGTTTTTTAGATAATCATGAGTTTTAACCCAAACTCAATAATATGAACCTTATTATGATTTTGAAGATTCAAGCCAATAATATGAAGAAAATAAAACTCAAACTAGTTATGTATACATCTAGCTTAACTCCAATATTGTTTTTGTTGCATGTAATTGCTTAAAATACGTAGAAAGTTATATCTTTTTGCTGCCAGAAAACCCCCAAAATCCAGACATAGACTGGTTACAACCGGGATATCATGATTTCCTAGCCGTATAATTTATACACGGCTTAAATATCTCTAACTCTAAGCTGTAAACTTTGAAATACGACTGGAGAAATAAGAACTCCTAGACGTAAAACATATATATGGCCAGGTCCTGTGCACAAGAACCCAGTCGTAGGTGCATGGGAATATTAAATGCTATCTACTGGGGCTGGATTAGCTAGTCGTACCCTCAACTCAGGTTCACCTACGGTTAGCAATTGTAATAAAGCTAATTGTATAGATGAAACAAATTAGTTTATGGCTAGGAATGGTAGCCGTAATGGAAAGTCAGGTTCGTTTACGGTTAGGTTTAGTATTATATCTAGCCGTAAATGTGTTGTTACATCTAGGTTTTTGTTGTATCGACCCAGCCGTAGGTATGGTCTTGAGATAATTCTTCTTATTTTTCTTACGGTTATGTTTCATTTTTCTTAGATGGAGCCCATTTCTGAACCAAATGGAAGATCGACCCCTAGTTGTTAACGTATTGAGTCAAGATACATGTGACCACTATGCAAACAACTTTGAATAGGAACATATAGAAGATGCAAAGAAATGGCACGAGAAAAAGGGTTGAAAATAATATATGTCATAGTTCAAAACAATAAAGTAAGACCCAAAGACCGCGAGGAAGAGGGGAGTTCATCATACAAAGAAGTGTGGTTTCCTTTTTAAGCTTCAATTTAAGTACAACAAGTTCAAGAAAGTGTGATTTATGAGTGAAGTGGTTTCGAGCTTTCATAACCACCCAATTCCAGAGAGTTTGATTGACCATCCTTATGCAGCAGGCTCAACCCCAAAGAGATTGAGCTAGTAGATGTGTTGAGTCAATACGTACAATACCTATTGATATACTTAGTATTATGAAGAAATTAAACAAAAATAATTCATCTTTCTTGACTACCATCTATAATGCAAGAGAAAAATTAAGAAGTGAGCAATGTTAAAATAGAGAACTTATGCAATAATTATTGTATTTGGGGGGAAGCCGAACGACACTGTAATGTATGATAAAGATGAGAATTAGGAAGTGATGTATCATTTAATAGCTTAGCTGGAGTTTGTAACATTAGCAAGATGCTTTCATCAAATTATTTTTATGGATTGCACGTATAAAACGAACAAGTATAAGATGTCGATATTGAACTTTATCAGGAAAACATCCACGAAGTTGCCTTTTAATGTTGCGTTTTGTTTTTTACAAGATGAGAGGGAGGAAAGTTACATGTGGGCTTTACAAAAGGTAAAGTTATTCTACCAAGAGGGCTATATTCCTAAGGTGGTGATTACAGATAAGGAGCAAGCATTGATGAATGCGATAGAGCGTGTTTTTCCTGGCGCATATCATCTTCTATGCACGTTCCATATATGGAATAATGTCCAAACCAATTGCAAGACCAAAATTTTACCACCAAGGAGAACCGAGATAGCGAGGATTAGTAAACTACCAGTAGAGAAACAACAAGAAGAGAAAGACAAATTCGAGGAAAGTGACAAAGTAGCCAACGCAAAACGGGCTAGTTTTAGCTAAGAGTGGGATGCTTTAACATGGTCGATGACGGAAGAAACTTACTTTGAAAATGAGTGTATGTTATTGGCGCATTGGGGTAGCTACCCGGATGTTCTAGAGTATTTGAAGAAACAACTGTTGATACCCATAAAGAAAAGTTTGTTAGCGCGTGGTCAAACAAACATAAACACTATGACAACCAAGCGACTAGCACGGTCGAGTTATCTCACAATCGATTTAAGAGGAAGCGAAATAACTGCAATGGTATATTTGTTGTGTTGTTTGATGATATGGAAGACTACTTCAAGCATGATGTCGGACGAATAAAAGGGATCTTTGAATTTAGCCGATCTAGAAAGCATATTGTTTATTTGGACAACCCTTGGATACGAAGAATTACATAGTATGTCTCTCATTGGGTAATTGAAAAGATAATGAACGAAGTGGAGGAGGTTAAAACGCATATTCTGGGTGAAGAGTGTATTTGTCTTAACATGTCGGCTTTGGGACTTTCATGTTGGCATGTGATAGCTAAGTACAAAGAAAATATGATCCCAATTGAAGATGTGGATCCCTTTTGGAAACAACTTTCATTCAACGATCCATTACCAAATGAAGGCTCAGATGAAGCGTTTTGCGACAGCGAGGCTCACAAAGAATTTTTGTCAAGTACGCTTCATTGAATCCTTCCCAATAAAAAATTTGGTTGTACGAGTTGTGGAAATTTAACCGCCCTTTCACTAGAGGGTGTGGAAGGATAGGCCTAGTACTAAAACAACAAGGAAAAAATAGAGAAAAGAAACGAAAAAATTGGTCCAAGAGAATGCAAAATTGGGGGTTTCAAATCAAAGAGACTCATTGGGTTTTGAACACTTGAAATCCTTGTATAAGGAATAGGATGTGAAAGGAAAAGGTAGGACTAAAAAAAAAACTTGGTCGGAGTATAGAAAAAAGCGGACCAAGCCGTAGAAATGTAAAAGGAAAAGGTCCAGAGCTTTCCTCCCAAGAAAGTTCAACCTTTAAAGTTGATTCTTCTAAACTTGGTATTAAATAATTAGCAAGAAGCAAATTTGATGTTAAAGGAAAAGCTCTGACGGTTGAAGAAAATCCGCAAATGATAGCATCAAATAGTGAGAAAGAGACAATTCATATCACAAGAGGAACGATGAAAAGCCCCACAAAAGATGAGAAAGGTAAAGCTTACCGAACTAGGTACATTATTTGTGAGAATACTTGAAGTATGTTTCTGAAATCATTCGGGATTATATCAAAGCAACCGACGATGTTGGTGGTGACAGGAATTGTAGTTTCCATGTTGTCACAGAACAACTTGGGATCTATAAAGGGCCCGAAACTAACAATGTTAACGAATGTATCTAAATAAGGAAAAAGATGTTGTATGAACTCCGAAAACAACTGGCAAGGAAATGATGAGATATGGAGAAGATGGAGAACAAGAGACAGATATTGAGGAAAGGTTTGTTGCATTTGAAAGGCGTTTAAATGACAACATAAACATCACAAATGATCATTGGATGAGCATACCGATTTGCAGACACTTACTTTCTGAAGCATTCTCTTGCGTCGTGCATTATTTACCTTTTTCAATCGTGAGTAAAATTGCATTAACCAAAACAACTTATGTAGAACAATTTTCTAATAGAAGAGTTTTTATGGGGAACGTACGGAAATGTCATTCTATATGTTACCAATTACAATAAGGAAGCCCATTGCCTACGTTGAGGGCCCAGTGCGACACTGAAATCTCCAAGGATTGGTGTCATAGGTTCGAGCACCAATTTGAACTTTGGAAGGAGATGACCATGTCGAAACCACTTGAACCATCATGTGTAATTGAGTAAATGTGATGAATAGTGGTGAATATATGATAAGATATGTATTTTGAATCACTTATTATGAATGTGAATATATTTTGGTCAATTATGTCATGGTTTCCACACTTTTTCATTAAAGAAACAGTGAAACATGAAAATTCAGAATAATCTACGGCTGGGTTATCGCTAGTATTGACCTTGCCGCAAGTGACCCTGGATTTTTAAAGTTGATTAGATGTCAGGTATACAGCTAGGTTAACTATGAAACTAACCGTAAAACGGTTTTCTGGTAGTTGAACGACTAGGTTTTTGGAAAAACCTGGCCGTAAACCTGAGCAACATGTTGAAATTCAAATTACACAGTTTGGGAAATTCCTAGCCTAAGTTACCTTAAATACTGAAATTTCTATTACTTTGAAATCGATTTTAACTTAAATTATAAATATATATCATTTGTTAAATACTATTTTATCCCAATACATAATTTTCAATAATTATTGCACTTAAAAATCTAATATTTCATACAAAATCTAAAGAAATCCTTAAGGATAGCGAAATGAGTTTCAAGTGTGAAATTTAAACCTTTCCATTTCTACGTTCCTTTATAAATTGATATATGAATCCATCATCAGTTTCACCTTCAAGTCGAAGTTCATTACAAATACGAATTAAATCTATTCTTTCACTTTTCTTTGTATATCCATCTCGAACCCGCAGCTTCCGCCTTGACAGGCCGGTGCTCTGACCAATTAAACTACAATCTTCTCTCTTAAAATCGACATAACAAATTAAGTATATTATGGTTATTAGTGTTACTGATGTCGCTCCAGAAGTTATCATGAATATTTCTCCAATAACTAAGACTGACCAAACCACCTTTCCTTTGTTCTTTTCCTCTCTTTGGATAGCATAGTACATAGTTTTTGCAAAGAGATAAGTCTTCATCCAAAGTAAAATTGGGTTGATTCATTTTGAAGTAGACTAGAGTGGAATGTAAGAATTTTGAATGGATAGTGTGGATATAGAAGGTGTGATTTTGATTTGGTCAACTGAGTATATATAAGTGGAGTTATTTTTTATTAAATACCTACCCAACTAATGTTCTAATGGTTTTATTTTCAATCAATACCCACCTAATTAGTGCTCTAACGACTCTATCTTTCAAAAATTCCCTAATAATATGTGGATTAGTCAAAAATCAGGA
>JAJJMC010010218.1:3952738-3963874 GCA_023531435.1 Papaver californicum
TTTCAATGTGCTTGGAACTACTCAAATTAAACACTAATACTCTTTCATAACAGTTTCATTGAAGGAAAGGACACTACAATAAGGAAAAATAACTAATGTAGATCATTAGATTACACTTAAATAGTTAATTTATGTTGAAATACAAAACATTTTCTTTCAATACCTTATAGCATTCATGATGGCTGAAAATTTTCCCATTAGTTTGATGATATCGTTCAAGAGCTCTATCTCTCTGAAAAATAAATCAATAATAAGTTAGATGCTGAGTCATTTGAATCTTTCCTTGTTTCGATTGATTGTTCTTCCTCCTTTATTGCCGTCGTCACAGAAAACCCAAAATACATGGTTCCAAAAAGAAAATGTGGTTTGAGAAACATTTCTTTTTTGACCTGAGTCATAGTTTGTGATCGTCACCCATGCCCAAACTAAAGCAACATCTTCTTCGGCGCTGAATGTAGAAGCCAAGTTTGTGTTTTTTTGGATTATAAATAAATGAGAAACTAAATTGATAAGTGTGAGGATAATTTTGAAAACAAAGTTTCCTCTATATATAGACAAAAGACCCAACGACTATATTTTTGAAAAATCTGGCCGTTGGGGAGAAAATATATTGTTCAACAAAAACATTTATTGCTTTAGTTGATTTTTCTGTCACTTATGGCTAGGAAATGGGTGTATCGACCTAGCCGTAGGCGCAATAAACATGTATTTACGGTTAGGTTTTTACATATTTCCAGCCGTAAAATTGATTCAATTTATTGATTTCCACGCTTACGTCTAGGATTCCTGGCCGTATACTAAAGTTAGGGTCTTTTACGGTTGGGAAATGTTCTGAAGATAGCCTGGTGACCATGAATTTTAATGTACGTGTTTTACGATTAGGTTTTCTCAATGATGTCCTAGCCGTAAGTGACCCTGAGTTGAGTTTTTTCATCTCTGTTAACCATGAAAGATATTACAATAAAAAGAAACTACAAGTCATTCATTCAATCTTAATTAATAAAATTATATTCATAATCAAAACAAAGAAAATATGTTCGTCCAAATCCTTAACCAACCATACTACGACAAAATCTTAGATGAAAACGCTAAGGTTCAAGAAGCACATAACTCATTCATCCACTACGATCAACATTTTTTAAACATCCTCGCCAGATGATGATAAATATCCAGGCCTCCTCTTCGAACACCTTCGTTCGTCAGGTTTAGCTTTTTTTTTAAGCCCTGTAGAAGTGTTCTTTATTTTTTCAACACTCAACAACTCCCCAGCGTCAATGGAACCACTCAAGTTCTTGACCAACCATTTAGCTCGATTCCTAAAAATGTTACAAACAAATAAAAATTGGGAAAAATTAGTTTCACAATTATATTTACGGCTAGGACAAGCTACAAGACCCTACCGTAACTAAGTTTACGGTTGAGAGTGTTACGGATTCCCAACCATAAACATAGCATAAATACCCAAGTTCTTAAAAATCCAGATCAACTTACGGCTACGAAAACAAAACGTAAAGAACCATTTACGGTTGGGAGACTAAAATTTCCCAACCATAAAATAAGAGTACGACTAGAAGTTCATATTTTCCCAACCGTAATGAATAATTTACAATGGGGAAATATGGTCGACCTAGTCGTATAAGGTTCATACCTTTTTTTTTAAACCCTAACTTCATCAATCAAGTAAATTTATTCAATCAAAACCTAATATAAACAATGGGTTTTTCGATTGTTACCTAATAGCAGATATTCCGATAGGATTCACTAGTGGTCGAACTTCTTCATTCACCACATCTTCATCATGTGGATAAACAATTATACCACTTCAGATTCAGTTGATGGTGGATTCAAACCAATTCGTCCCGATCTTGTAATTCTTGACTTGTTCATCTTCAGAATCAGCGTAAATTTTTTTTAATAGATCTTTTGATGATCGATGAAGATGAAAAAGAGGTTTAGGTTTTTTTTTTAAGAAGAAGAAGAGAAAAAGAAAGAAGCTTGATTTATGATTTAGGTTTTAGTTTTGTTTTTTACATTTAAATTAGATTAGGTCATTATAGAGGAAGGATAGTAAGATAATAATCTTAATCAAAATGTATTTTTGAATTTTAGTATAGATTAGGTTCCTCTATCCTTATATCGGATATTTTAATTCATTGTAGCCCTCAAAAGCAAAGACTACACCCAAGTAATAAGATTTTTCATTATATCCGCGTTTTCTTCTATAGTCTCCGATACGGCATCATAAGGAGGTATTTACGATATTACAAGATTCCCTATGAATGCGTTAGAATGTTACATACATGATGCATCTAATAAGAAAGAGTGTTATACGTAACATTTCTCTGTTGGAGTATTATATATTTTATTTATATATAATTATCTCCATCGATTTGAAAAAAAAAAAGATCTTATCTCCAGAAAAAAAAATGATAAGTTCAAATTTAGTTAGTTACTGTGGTATGCATCCATTTTTGTAATTTGGCCGTTTGGAAAGTTTGAGAATGATTAGACTAGCTAAACTTACTATTAGATCTTAACCATCCCATTGGGGTATAAGCTAAGAGTACCAGTGCAAATATGCAATTCTATTATAAAAGTGAGCAGGATGTGGAAGTTTCGTTATTAGTCATTCAGCTAAATGAGGAGCACTAAAGATCTTTCTAGGCTTAGGATCCTCAGTTAGTCTTAGTGGATGGAGAATAATTATAACATCAGACTTTCTGTAATTTCTGGACTTAAAGTGCTCTAAAGTTTAGAGGTTCATTATGATTCAGAGAACAATGGTTAAGAGAGTTCTAGTTCGTTAATAGCTAAAAAGTTCAAAAAAACAGAAATAAAATAAAATTTAGTTACCAATTACCACCACCCCACTACGAATTTGTCTCCCATCTGCCTAATTTTTTTAACTGCAACTCATCATCACCTGGTAGTGTTAGGAGAAAATAGGTTTTCAAATACATTTTGTGGTGTTTGTGGGAGTTGATCTCAGGACCTTTACTTTATTTTAGAATTTTTGATAGCATATTTATTCCATGGGAAATGGGATCTCCTCAAAATCTACAAAGTGAGTTAATTGGTAAAGATATCCAAGTCTTAATAAGTAATAACCCGCTAAATGGTGATTCAGTATGGATTCTTCAATATTAGAGTAGCTTTTTTTTTTCCTGAAATAGCTCTTTCCAAAGAGTTATAATTTACATGAAATTCATTCTTTAGAGAATAATATATGCTAAATGGATTACTGTTCATTGTTTTGAAATGTACTAGTAAATGTTAGTCTTAAAGCTTTTATTCTTTTTAGCTTGAAATAGTGGACATAAAATATTTTTACTGTTTGATTAATTATAGGTCTATTTGTTTTATTTTAGACCTGCCTAATTTTGCTCCTACTTATATAAATAGTGTCTAAAAAGCATGAAAGTATTAAGATATCTTCACTATTAAAACTTAAAAGCTTAAATTAAATCTATAAAATTCTATTTTTTCAGGTATTTTTCTATCAATCCATTTCTCTTAATTAGGTTTCTGATTGATTTATACATTCAAAATCAAAAAATATTAAAATCTATATATTTCTAGATTTACAGAATCAGCTGATATGCATATATTCCTCGACTGATTGTTCTTGATGTTCTTCGTGGTTGAAGAACATCAACCCGTAATCAGATAATATGGACATTCATACGAACCGATTCCGATTAAAGAAAATACCCAATTTTTTCTATAGGTTTTTTAGGCTACAATCGGCCAATATAAACCTCAATATACACCGATCCTACTACAATCGACAGATATGAATAGTTTATGGAGTACGATACTCGATTTGAAATTGAGTATACTTTCATACTCAGTTTGGAAATAAGTATAATGTATGGTATGATTTAAGTGTGACTAAATTAAAAATCGTTCAATGTGGACATACATAATCGGTTTATATGTACATTCACAACCATCGATTCTAATAGACGGTCTATTTAGTAAGTAATATCCACCGATTTGTGGTGTTCTTCGTGAATGAATAACATCAACCCATAATTAATCAATGTGGATATTCATATAAACCGATTTCGGTTAAAGAAAATGCCCAATTTTTCTATAGGTTTTTTAGGTTAAAATCAGTCAATATAAACCTCTATACACAACGATTCTGCTACAATCGACAGATATGACTAGTATATGGATTACCATACTCGATTTGAAATTGAGTATATTTTCATACTTATTTCCAATTCGAGTATGGTATGATTTAAGTGTGACTAAATTAAGAATCGTTCAATGTGGACATACACAAATTGGTCTATATGTACATCCACAACCACCGATTCTAACAAACGGTCTATTTAGTAAGTAATATCCACCGATTCCCAATATTCTTCGTGATTAAAAAACACCATCCCAGAGTTGGCATACATTATTCATCATATCCACCGATTTTAGTTTGATTAACTTAAAAAAAAAACAAAATTTCTCAAAAAAATTCATGTTTTGATGATTACGTAACATTAATTGATTTCACAACTAACACAAATAAACAACTATTAACTAAATTAATTAACGCTAATTAACCATAGATAAATTAACAATTAAAAAATAGTTGAATAAGAGGATTTTATTTTTACTTCAAAATATATTTTTTTAACTTTTAATGATAGGTCTGAAATAAAATAGGTATTTCTAGAATTAACCAAGTTTTACTAGCAATGACCACCACTTATTTTTCTCAGGATCATGTTTTATTAATCAATTTAAGCTAAGCACATCAAGTACTATGGCTGGCTGGTTCCCATTACCCACATTAAGTATGGCTGGAAACAATTTTGGGACCTTAGGGCCTTCTTAGCCTGACAAGGTTGTTTTGTTTGGTGGTATACCTAGTAGCTAAATAGTAACATGTCTGTAGTTTCCAACTTAAGTTACTTGCAAACGGATCATTGATGGCATGATAGATACTTATGTCTTGATGAAAGGCCACCATGGTCCATGACCAAAGTAAACTTCCCACTCACAAGTCACAATCCTATGTACCTCCCTTAGAAATTAAGCCGTTTGATGGGAGTTTCTAGTTTGACTTCTAGTAACAAATGTATGTAGCAGTAAACTTCCCCTCACAAGTCACAACTTTGTGTACCTCCCTTATCCTTAAACATTAGACCGGGGGTTTCTAATTTGACTTCTAGTAACAGTGTAGCGTCATAGCTCAAGGGCTCAAGGCTTGGAAAATAAGAGAGGGCTTTGCCCTGAGTAAATGTTTGCGGATACAGTAAAATTTTAATAAATTGATAGTCTTAATACTACTAAATTTTATTAATTTAATAATATATTAGTTTATCGATAAATTAATATGTTATTAATATATCGGAACATGCTAAACTTAAAAAGAAGTGCACTATATATGTAAATGTATATATTTTGATATTAAAAATTAAAATAATAAAAAGAATAATACAATAAAATCACTCCAAAATATCTTAAGGGACTAAAATATTTAGAGATAAAGTCCAATATTATATATATATAAACAATCTCCTCCCAGTAACATAAATGTTCAATTAGTAGAGGATATAAACCATGTAATCTATCAATTTTCATTTAATTTATTTTTTGTGGTTTAAAAAAATATATAAAAATATAAACAAGAAAAAAATAACTTTGGATTCTTATTTTAATAAGGTACCATAATGTAGTGTTATTATACTGATTATTAATTTATATATTAGTTGGATCTTATCGTAAACTTAAATTTTTTATTATTTTATAAATTTAGCGGGGTTATTAATTTAGCACACTGACCCAAGTCGGAACTAATGAAAATATTATTCTAACGACGTTATTAATCATGGATTAATTTAACGAAGTTCTATTGTATTGTGATTAGATTTGAGAGAATACAATTCACAAATCTTCTAGGTAGGGGCATATCTACTCTGCTAAATCAGGAAAGACATAAGCAACTGATAACTCATAGTATTCGACTTTGTATGATTGTATCATCTACGAGAGTCGAGACAAATGTAATTTTTCTTATTTTGTGAATAATAAAAAAACCTGTTGTTTATATTGACATTTTCTTAAAGAGCCGTCTCTAGTTGAGCCACTTTAAATATCCGACCTTATTAAGGGGAAAAGGGACTAGGTATTTGGTTTTTTCTTACAACATGTTTGGTTTAAGGAATTAAAGTCTAGGTAATCTAATTCCAAGAGAATGTGTCCAGTTCCTTGAACCAAACATGGCAAATCAACTTTGTGTAACTGAGATTTTTGATTCCTAAGAATCCAATTCCCTTTAAAATAACAAATTTTCATTAACTGGTCTAGTACTGCATAATTAAACCAACTAATGCCACAGTTAAGAAAAAAGTTGCACTCAATACTGATTGCATAGATATTAACATTCATACCCAACCAAATAGCTCTAGCATAACTACAATGCAGAGAAAGATGGTCCATTAGTTCCATATTGTCATCACAGAAACTACAATGCATTATATATCTTCTTTTTATCTAGCAATCTTTTTCCTTATGGGGACTATTTCCTTCAAACATTTCTAGATGAAAAGTTAAACTCTATGGGGTATTCTAGCTTTTCATGAAGGTTTCCAAACCTCTTGAGAAATATGATCTCTAGAAATATGATTGTTCACTGCACTATTGCATATAGTGTTGTAAGTATTTTTTATAGAGAATTTTCCTTTTATGTCAGGTTTCCAGATAAGAAAGTCTTCACCAGCAACATATATTCTCATACTAAAATTTATAGTGGTACAATGCTAAGAAAAGAGAGGATTAACGAGAGTAACATTCCAATATCTTGTGTTAGGTAAGAAAATATCACAAACAAAATTGTAAGTAAAGAAGCTAGAAATTCCAGTAACTAGACAGGTGGGATATTAAGACCTATAACCCCACAATCTAACCAAATATTTAGTAGCTTCTTTTGAAATAAATAATAGAAAGAGATGGTTTTCCACAAATGCTCACCCTACAAGCAAAATGCTCATGTTTTTTTCCAAACTTATTGAGGTGTGCAATTTTTGTGTTTATGTAACACCCAGGTCACCAGATTTTGGGCATGTCTTTTACCCAATATCCAAACTACAAAATCCAAAATGCACATATTCATCTGGATTTTAAACCCGATTTGTTCAATTCAAGTCCATTAGATAGAAACCATTTGCATATTTCACCACCAAAATTCATTGTAAATAACTAAAATTAACTATAGACCAATGAAACATCCTTAAAAAGCATACAAAATACCGTTAACAATCATTTAAGGAAAATTCATGAGTAACTCATATTATGAGTGTAAGACCAAATGTTGTATCTTAATCATGTGTGTTCCACCGTAATGCGGCTGCCTACGTACCCCAGGGATCAATCACGACCGTAATTTATCAAACAATATTTCTCAAATAAAAATCAATATTTTCCTTACGTGAAGTTTGTTCACATCATTAAATTATCGTTCAACCTATGTGAGTCCGCTAACACCCTAGAAAGTAATACCGTTTACATTCTAGGAGCATGTTTCAATACAAAAAACAAAATATGATCGACCAAGGGAGCCCCAGTGGGTTTAGGGAATAACCATCCCAAGGATAACTCGTATCCCGTAAAATATAATCAAAACAAATCAGTCGCTCCCCCAAGGGAGCCCTACATGAGTTTAGGGAAGATCAATCATTTCCAGGAATAACTCGTAGCCCCTTAAACAAGGTATTTAGAGGTCGCTACCCAAGGACCCTCATCCCATTCAGAAACGTTCACACATATATAATATATATGCAATTCCAGCGCTACTTTAATACCACAATCATGTCCATTAATATAATAAAATAATAGATAAAATATTTATATTTGTGATAGATAAAATATTCTCAAGCTGCACAAAACAAGACTTATAGAAAACATCTAGTCGCATAAATCCCATTGTGCAAAACAATTATATTGTAGAAAGGATAAGTGGAAAAATACAACCCATCATTACTGGAAATTTAAACCTAACCTTCGAAAGCCAACATCAATTCAGAAAAAGTAAAAAAAAATTAGAGATAAGTTTAACAAGATTACACGCACAAAACTACATCAACCTCTTTTCCTATCAGATTAACCAATCAATACTCATTGGATCACAAAGATATATTTACCACACAATCATAATCATACTTTTTACGTTTCACATAAATTTCAACGGAAAGTAACATCTAGATATCGAATTATGGAAGATTTCATATACTTATACAAGACAAATTTTCTACGTACACAAGACTGCAGACTCATCACGATTTAGAGTACTTACCATGATCATATTATTAAAAGAAAATTACACCTTAAACTAGATCAATAATTCACAACGTATCCAAAAGTCAAAAAAGAAAAATAACAACTATAACTTCTCAGGTTGGGTGATTTACCGCTAAAGAACCTCCAACCCCAAGTTGAATTTTCATGAAATCCAACAAATCATATCATACAAAAAATAAAAAAATATATAGCAATTTTTCAACGAAAAGCATAAAATTTATGTTTCTTTCTTTTCTATATCTCCCATTAGTATGAAAGACACCTATAATGTGCCTTAGCGAAACCATTGTTTTCTCTTTATTTAAGAAATTATTAGCACCCCTAAATTCAAGTATACATTTGAGTCCGACAATGATGTTACGAATAATATATTCCCAAGTGCACTACATGTTACCTTAACAAAATTGGACTTACCACTATGATTTTTTAGAGCTTCTCCAATGGTCATGTGGTCAGCTTCATATGTGGTATTGTGGGAAGACATCCTTTATCTTGTTTTACAACAAATTTTCCTAACTACAAGGAAGAAAAATAACCCTTTTCCAACCTACCTGCGTTTTTACCTATTCTTTGCCTAGCTATATCTTATTTTCATACCGAATAAAAAAAAAATTATCTAAATATTTGATTGATAACCTAACAAACATACTTTCTTCTGTGGGAAACTTTATTATTCATGTGGCGGGAGAATTAGTTTAATAAAAAAAATTCCCTCCATAATTAGGTTATGAGTTATCTTTATTTGCCTGTAAAAGGAAGATAAATTGCATAACTTGTTCGTCGTTTCTTTGTTATTCAATCTTTTACAAAACTCTGCTAGAAAGTTTTGGTGAGAATTGATTGCTTTGTTTTTGGTTTTAGTTTTTGCTTTTCTGAATACCATGTTTCATAGTTAACGATTTAATTCTGTAAATCATGGTAAAATTACTTATCATCCAGGATGAGACTTAATCAACCTATGTTTAAAGTTTTGTACAAATTCAAATAAGTAGCAAACATTACAGTTTCAAACTACTTGAATAAATGCTAACAATACTTCAGCATTTTTTGTGCAGTTGTTACTCAAATATGTCGGACAATATATCACCAGAGGTTCAACAGGCAAACAAGGAAACTGAAGAAGTCCATTTTCTTGTATCCTCTTCTGAATCTAGTGTTGTGTCTGGTCACCCAAAAACCCATTATCATTCTAGTCATCATATCCAACCAAACCAATTCCCTCCACCTTAGTTTCCTCACACATACCCCCATTTCGGTATGAATCAATTTGGTGGTTCATTTCCGTCCATTTTTGAACAACCATATAGGGTTGGGTATCCATTCCAAGGTCATATGAATGTTCCAACTTCTTCTTTAGAAACTGATTTATTAAGAACTTCAAAAGTAGCAAAAAAGAAAGGAAAAAAGTATTCGACTGTCCAATCTTCTAATCCTCTTTGTCGGCTTTGGACACCCAATGAAGACATCGCACTAACAAGAAGGCGTATTTGTATGTATCCGTTGATTCGATTGTAGGGAAGGACCAAACAAGTGAAAGAATGTGGAATCATATTTTGGTCGCTTGGAGGAAGAACATAGGCACTTATGACGAGTCACGAAAAGACAATGGCTTATCATGCCGTTGGGGTCTGATCCAAGCTGATGTAACAAAATCTTATGCTGCATATGAAACTCTCGAAAGAGTTCCAAAAAGTAGAAATTATATTGTTGATGTGGTTAGATTTTCATTTTAGTGTTATTTTATAATTTTTTGTTTGTGTCAGTCAATGTTGTACCATACCGGATTTCGGTTCATACCGGTCGAGAGCGATACACTGGTACGCCGGTATACCGGGGAAATTTCGGTTTAAATACCAACAAAATATCGGTCCATATATTTTATACCTATAATTTTATAAAAAAAATTACTAGCTCACATTTTATAACTATAAATATATTTCAACATGTTATAATAACTATTTTTTCATCCGAAATGGATAGATCCATAGATTTCATACATAGTTCAAAGTTCAAACAGGAAACACAAGATAAACAACAACAACTTTAAAGTTCATCGTCTAAAGTACTAATTAAACAAAGATATTACAATTCTAATCAAGATCATTAGATTCATTATAGATATCATGACAGTCATCACCAAGTAGTCCTCTTTCAATGTCCAACATCAATTGATCAGTTTCATATGTACCCAAATCTCCTTGTATATCTCAACTTCTAAACTCTGTCTTAACTCTTAACTCTTCGTAGTTAGTTGATAGACACATTTTAGTGTCTAATTTGCACCTTAATTTCTAGTGAGTTAGTATTCGATTTTGTGTCTATTACGTGTTTTATTGCTTTTGTAGGTACATTAGAAGAATAAAGATTTGTGGAAAAATTGGCTCAAAAAGTGTTCAAAGCACCCGGAAAAATGGATCAAGGCACCCACACTTTGGATTGGGGCACCCTTGGATCGGGCTGAGCTGGATCGGGTCAACCCAGCGGGTCAACCAGGCGGGTCAACCCAGCGAGCCAGCGAGTCGACTCGGCCGATCCAACTCAGCGGGAATCGCCGGAATTGTAACTGTATACGCTGTTTGAATTGAGATATGGATTGTTCTCTTCCAGATTGTTCCAAATGTTAGTAGATAACCCACACAAGCTAGAACAATCGAGAAACAACAAAAAGATCCCGTGAAATCAGTGTGTAAATCATGTATTTGGCCGGAATTTGATTTCGATTAGGAATGGGATTTGTGGGCTGTTTTAGAGAGTTCTATTAGGTTTAGAACTCTCTCTAGGGTTTCTACTATCTATAAATACCAAGAGAAGCCAAGAGAATCGAACACAAAA